>OMPJ01045840.1:0-62761 GCA_900312935.1 Carapus acus | reverse complement strand
ATCAGCCAGCTAGTCCTTCGTCAACAATCCCTGTCCTGTCCTCAGCCCCTCATACCTGAAACAGGAGAAATCAGCACCCGGCCTGGTTTCATTTGTCCCCATTTGTCCAGACAGCAGTGAGATGAGCAGGACTTCAGAGGTAAGTTGGAATACTTACATGCTGTTTAGTAGATGTGCGACTGATGTAAAGCCGTCCATGTCCCCTGAGGTCCTCAGCGTCCTCGCCCTACTCCGCCTGCTCCGGTCCTGACCTGCTGACATCAGTCACTTTGCCGCCATGAATAAAGGATTAGTCGAGAGTTTACTTGTTCGGGGTTAAGTGAGGCTGTGAATATTTATTTGGATATCTGGTACTTGAAGATGGGCCATATTACTTACTTGCTATCTGTTGTCAGAGCTGTAGTTCGGTGCATTGCCCAGGGGCCACCCAGCTCTCAAGCAGAGCGTGTGTGTGTTGCTTTCAGCATTTTATACTGCAGCTGACTGAGAGGAGCTGGTAGAAATAGATTTTGAGATATAACAACCGCTGGGGTTGTTTTTGACCCCACATGTATATCTAAGGGTTAAGGAAACTGAAAGGACGGGAAGGGTGACACTGTAACACGAGTACATAAATAGAATAGCATAAAGTTTATTGGTCAGACTGTGAATTAGATATTAGATTATATGTTGCGAGAGTCCTTCATGTGCCTGCGTAGTTACTTGTTCCAATTTAGCAGCTCTCACTTGGCACACTGCACTTGTGTAACTCCACCACTTTTCCCACTGAAACGGAAAGCTGCCTTACACCCACACCTGATCTTATCAAGTCCCTCACTGTGTCTTGTGCGTGTTTTAAACTCCTTCCCGTTTCCCTGAGTCACACACTTCATACATATAATGGGACTGCAGCGAGGAGCCAAATGTGCAGGATATGTGGTTGTCATCGCTTACGCTCAGTTTGCACCGTAACTCTCGACAGGAAATTAAATCCCTGACCTCCACGTAATTGGCTTTTATGGCGGCGCAACATAAATCAATAAGATTTGCCTTTCACCGCTCACTTTGTCTGACCAAGGGCATTCAGTGTGTGTGTGTGTGCGTGCGTGTGTGTGTGTGTGTGTTTGTGTACTTGAACAGTTTGAGAGTCGGGATTCGCTTTAAAGATTGAACAGAGCTTGGAAAAGCCCATTGCAATGTGCATAATGAAGCACATTATGTTAATGAGGACTTCTGTTCTTTTCCAGCTTTGTCTCTCATGTCAGCGCGTCGTATCCGGGTAGTGAAGTAAGACGACCCCTGTGGATGCTTACAGGATGCTCAATATTAAATTTTAAAGAGACACAACAAGTGAGCGACATTTTGATGAACAATGTGCTGTCACACCAAAAATGCGACTCAGATGTTGATTGGCTGGCTTATTATTGTTTCTGTCTGATTACAGCACAATTCATTTACACTCTCATTCCACTGCCTCACCTGTTGCATTACATGATGGAAATTTACATTTTAATGCTAGAATCCACAGTAATGGCAGCAATTAAAATAAAAGTAATAATAAAGATGAGCATGTAAGATACAGAATTCTTAGGTGATGCTTTGGATGGAGCAAAGTTGGGAAGGTTTCATCACAAATGCGGTGATGCTTGGGTAAGTAATTAGTTTGAGATGTGCCTGTCTAATCAAAGATCAGTAATCGAATACCTGTGTGTAACTCTGTGGGTGGAGGTTGAGTTACTACATCCTGGTTTTACACACAGTACCCATATGCTGAACCCATACGCAGTACCCGTATGTACGTACAGTCAAACACGCGCACACGCGCGCGCGCACACACACACACTTCGCATATCGTGATTGGCAGGCTGCAGCTCGGGATTAATGATGTATGGCAACAGGACTTTCAGGACCCGGACAGCTCCCACATCAACATCAGTGAGGGCAGTTAGGCTGCAGTCAACCATCAGTGTCTCCTTCCGCATCTTCCTCCTCCTCCTCTTACCTATTACTTGTCTACCCAGAGATTGACATGTAGCAAATACAAACCTGACTGGGTTGAGCCGAGGAGATCCACCCTCCGAGCGATGCCGTGATGTTGCCAGTCAGCAAACTACCTTGAAGATGAGAGAAACTTCCCAGTTAGCTTGTCTGTCGTCACTCGGAGGACTGTGGTGCTGAATTACTCGGATTTACCATCATAGACGACTCAGCAATGACTCACTGGTCAAAGGAGCAACAAGAGGTAACATAGAGATACATGTGTGTTCCTGCGATGGGGGAGCGTGATGCTTTGGTGTTGCTTCTACATATCAGCGGACACAAATGCACCCACTCGTGTGAGGTGAGCAGCGTGGAGCGTGACACGGCAGCAGCTGGGGGGCACTGTACCCGACCATAGACCCGATCGGCAAGGAGGAGGCCGACCACGCTCAGGTTTCCTTAGACACCTGCAGCCCCCTAGACATGTGTTGCCCCTGGCGATGAGTTTTTGTCAGTCAGTGCCCTGCGAGCAGCGCGATCTCTTTCAGGAGCCTAACTGCCACTTTGTGGGCTGAGTAACAAGATCCTGAGCCGGGCCCGATAGGCAGGGACAATGGGACAGCCTCTCCAGGTCAGATAGCCTTTCCTCCACTTCGGCTCCACATCAAATTTTGATGGTTTTATTTTGGTGTCTATGTGTATTTTTGTGAACCCACAACAAAATTCTCGGGCGTGTCCCGCTCCGCTCCGAAAGGCGACAAACTTGTGGATGGGTTGTGTTGTTCTGGAGCAGAGCGCACCGTGAGAATGTGTGCGGTCATGATGCAGAGCGCTGTGTTCCCGTCCACCATTCAGCAAAAGGTCAGACTCCTCTGAATAAACATCGGCTAGAAGTCTCTGACCTGTGTTGTGTGTTCTGCACACATAAGTCCGACGACGACACAAGTTGTAGGACTTTGACTTTTATCTCGATGTGTTAATCATAATGAAGGCAATGATGATAACTGTGAATCGCTCTACGTAAAGAGGAGATGGTGTTTTGAATTCTGAAGGCTCAGTTTTAGAGAGCTTTTCGGGCTGTAGACCACAACTGACCTGGTAATATTTTCATCAGACGGTGAATTTTTATGGCGATTTGATGAACAAGGACTCACTGTAGATGCCTAAGAAGAACAAAATGTTTTCCATCACATCACTCACCCAGGCCTGCATGTTTGGGTACTGCTCACATTAAGTTTAAAATTTGTTTCCCTTTTGCTGCTGGGTGATTAATGGCTTCCTATTGAAGGAAATAGAGCCTGCGATCTGTCACCGCTTCCTGTCGCACCACTGTCCCTCTCCAGCCCGCAACCCCCCCGACCTCACCTCTATAAAGCCAGCGCGGCAGTTCAGTTCAGCATCATATCGTGATCACCTCAGGAATGTTGCAAGTGTGTAGGAGGGATAACATCACTTTTGCGATTTTGCAAGTGTGTCTGACATCATTATCTTTGCTTTGGTTTACTGGATGACACCATTTTGGGACAGTGGCATTATCGAGTGTATTCCGTAGCAACTGAAACCATCGGACGCACCAAAGTTTGTGAGTGCACAGTTATCAGAGACCCAAAAAACACGCAGGTAATATCTCTCTTTTATTGCACATAAATAGAGAAGTTGTGTCATTGCCTGAATCACAGTCGGTATTCTCGTATGGCGTACTCCCATGGCACCACAGCAGTTTCTGCTTTTGCATGTTCTTCAAAAAGTTTTTTTCTTCTTCGTGATTTATTTTGATTTACGACTTTTTTTATGTTTTGGATAGTTATGTTAGAAACATGGGACTACCTCAAAAATACACATGTTGTCCCACACATCACAAAGTGATGTCTTGTGTTCTCGGACTCGTGGTACATTTTGCATCTGTCCTGCTTTTCTGAAATCAGGGACAGAAATATAAATGCCACCCACAGAACTGCTGAGTCAGTCATTTGGAGGTGAAGCTGCAGCTAACGCTTGGCAGAGATCAGTTTCACTCAACAGTGGGAGTGATTTTGCAGCGGTTTTTTTTGTTTAGATGAAAATGGAGATGTTTTACACTGGGATGATCTGGTGTCAGTTTCATCCTTGTTCCACTCTGGAAATGACTCAGCTTGGCACAGATGAGCACCAAATTACTGACGCATAACACTGCGGCTCTTTCACGGTGCCGTAATTAAAGTGCAGCATGCTCACTGGTGAACTCACCTGACACACCCTGTCAAACAGTGAGACATTTCTGCGTCCACACTTGTTAGCATTAGTGAAATTCGACATGCAGGTGGTTTTCTCCTTGAGCATTGCTTTTATTTTGCCAGTACTTAGTAAGATCGGACATTGTTGTATGACTTGAGCAGCTGTGATTGATGTTTTCGCTTGTCCAAACAGTCAAAATGTTTTAGATTAGATAGTGGGTGGTGAGCCTATATTTGTTATGAGGTTAGAGGATGTAGCCAAGGCTGCAAACTGGGAAATGGCTGATATGGAAGCAAACAGGGAGGAAATGAGCTGCCCTCTAGGGTATGGACACCCAAGGTTGTTTACAGGTCTGTATGTGGGCGTGTGTTTTCTTGTTTGGTGACAGCTTCAACGAGAACAGATAAGTTTGAGGAAAACAGGTCTCGGGGGGGAAGTGTTATTCAGGCCCGCTGGTGACAAACGGGCAGCGGATGCGAGGCAGAAACAGGTGTAGGCCTCAGTTGGGTCCAGCTGGTTTCCACCTGATGTCATCAGCTGTTGTGTTGCTCTCCCAGAGCCTGGAGGACCGCTGCAACCGGATGCTGAGGAACATGGAGTCCTCCCTGACTGCTCGGGACCGCGTGGGCATCCAGGACTTTGTCCTGCTGGACGCCTACACGAGTGAGAACGCCTTCCTGGACAACCTGAGGAAGCGCTTCCACGAGAATCTCATCTATGTGAGTCTTTCCTGTCCTTCTCGGTATGAACAAAGGTCCTAACACTGTGTTCCCCTCTGCTGAACATGACACCTGGAGATGCTGAAGCAGCAGCTCCTGGACATTTTCATTTGCAGAGCGAGCACATGAAAGGTCACTGCTCCCCATAACAGGTCAGGAGAAGTGATTCAGTGCAGTTTTGATAAGAGGAACAAAATAGGGAAACACAGACGGTGCATTTGCTCAACTCACAAAGTGCTAATGGGATAGAAATCCTGTGTGACCTCTGGGGACCATGATTCCCTCTCCATCTTTTTCGTAGACCTACATCGGAACTCTCTTGGTGTCAGTCAATCCTTATAAGGAGTTAGACATCTACAGCATGAAGCAAATGGACACATACATGGGGGTGAACTTCTTTGAGCTTCCACCGCACATGTAAGCTCATTCACTAACTGTATGTTTAGAAAAATGACGTATCAAACATGACCAATGAACACTGTGCGTCCTCCTCTGCGTGTGTGCACCTCCAGCTACGCCCTGGCCGACAACGCCTTCCGCACAATGCTGTCGGAGGTCAACAACCACTTCATCCTGATCTCAGGAGAAAGTGGGGCTGGCAAGACCGAGGCCTCCAAAAAGATCTTGCAGTTTTACGCCGTCAGCTGTCCCAGGACCAAACTCCTCGACAACGTCCGGGACCGTCTGGTCCTCTCTAACCCTGTGCTGGAGGTCTGACAAGTTTAATGCAGCACAAAGAGAGAAGAATTCCCTTTGTGACCCCATAGAGAGGACATTTGATAAGTAAAGGTCTGTCTTACTGGATTGTTATTCTCCTCGCAGGCTTTCGGGAATGCCAAAACCTTGAAAAATGATAATTCAAGCCGCTTTGGGAAGTACATGGACATCCAGTTTGACCATCAGGTGCAGTAACAGCAGCATGACATAAACACCTGAGACCATGGTGACCAGACACAAAAATCCATCTTGACCATCTCCTCTGATCAGGGCGGAGCGTTGGGGGGTCACATCCTCAGCTACCTGCTGGAGAAGTCCAGAGTGGTCCACCAGAACCACGGGGAGAGGAACTTTCACATTTTCTATCAGCTGGTGGAGGGCGGAGACGAAGATCTCCTCCGCTGGCTTGGTCTGGAGAGGAATTGCCAGCACTATAGATACCTGGTGCAGGTCAGCCAGCAGAGGCAGAGAGCAACAGAGAGCTCACACACTCACGTCTCAGGCCAAAATAATCATTTGTCATTGTTGTCATTATCACAATTATCACTATCTTTGTTATTGTTATCTCTGTCCCAACGTTGTTGGTAATTCATCTTGTCCCCAGGGCAGTTGTGCCAAAGTCAGCTCCATCAACGACAAAAGTGACTGGAGGACGGTTCGTAAAGCTCTGTCTGTCATCGACATCAGCAACAGCGATGTGGAGGTGAGACAGGATGTTAGTGCGTCCACGTGTGTGCGTGTATTTTGAGATCCGTCATCTTGTAGTGCTGACACTCCAAATCGTTTCTCCACACACAGCACCTGTTTGGAATCATCGCCAGCGTGCTCCACCTGGGGAACGTTGAGTTTGAGGCGGACGCTCGTGGATACGCCGTTCTCAAGAGCAATCAGGAGATGAATTGGGTGTCAAAGGTCAGAATGACAGAGGAGGCCACGTCTGGTTTTGAGACGGTCACTGCAATGACTCGTTTTTGCTCTTGATGCCTCGCAGCTGCTGGGAATTCCAGCTGATGTGCTGCAGCACAGTTTAACCCACCGCAAAATTGAAGCCAAAGCAGAGGAGGTGGGTTTAAACTTTCTACAAATCCAGAACTTCTATCATATAAAATCTTGCAAATTTTGCACATACAGCGTCAGTTTAAATTTTTTTTTTTTGCCTTTCCTCACCAATTTGCAGTGCTATTGAACTGAAATAGAAATGGAAATAATTGATCTTTTTCAAATGATTTGGTGGGGGTGTTTCTGGTTCAGATTTGTCGGGCTCGTAGAGGTGAGTGTGTTGTTTTTTTCGGTGTCCCTCTGCTCCCACAGCTGTTCAGTCCCCTCTCAGTGGAGCACGCCGTTCTTGCCAGGGACGCCCTCGCCAAAGCCACGTATGGCCGCACTTTCAACTGGCTGGTCAGCAAGATCAACGAGTCACTGGCGAACAAGGCGAGTAAGCAGCCTACGGCCAGTTGTGCGCTACAGTGGTATTGTCCTTTTTCCATTCTGATGTCATGAAGCCTGACCTCTGACCTGTCGCCCCCAAGGGCATCTGCAGGAAGGATATCAGACTGATGACAAAATCTGTCATTGTTGTTCAATAATAACAATCAGAGGTTGGGACCAGGTCATTGATTTTTGCAAGTCAAGGGTCAAAGATGAGGGCAATCCGTTGAGAATTGATTTTGTTGACATTTTCACAATTTACTGAAACTATTTCACAGCAAAGTGAAGTGATTTAACTCAGTTTGTATAATTTTAGAGCCCAAGAGTTGCCTCAAAGTAAAAACCCTTGAAACAGGACAGCTTGAAGCAAAGGTCAAAAAACATTTTTTGGGAAACAACTTAAAAATGTTGGAATCTGCAGTTAGGAAGAAGTCGATTCCAAATGAAGACAACTATGTTATTTCTGTTCAGGATTCCTCCAGGACGACTGTGATCGGTCTGCTGGACATCTACGGGTTTGAAGTTTTCAGCTTGAACAGGTGAAAAACGATGTGTTCAATTTCCCAATGGATGCATTGTTAGTGAGGATCATTAGGATTATTTTGAAAACCACGAGTCACGATGACGATGATTATTCATATTACTGATAGAAAAAAAGCAAAAGGTTGGAATTTTGCTGTTGTTACAGCTTCGAACAGTTCTGCATTAACTATTGCAATGAGAAGCTGCAGCAGCTTTTCATCGAGCTGACCCTCAAGTCGGAGCAGGAGGAGTACGAGATGGAGGGAATTGAGGTAATCGCGCAGATGAGTCGCAGCGCAAAGGTCACAGCGTTGTATCAATGGTGATAATATGTGATGTCTGCGGTCTGCTCAGTGGGAAATGGTGCCATATTTCAACAACAAGATCATCTGTGACCTGGTGGAGGAGAGGCACAGAGGAATCATCTCTTTGCTGGTAGATATTTTAGGATGAAAATGTGGTGATCTAGACAAAACGAAAACATTTGCTTGACACTGGACAATTGTTGGTTCTCTCTCAGGATGAAGAATGTCTGCGTCCAGGTGAGGCCACAGATTTCACTCTCTTGGAGAAGATGGAGGAATCCATCGGTTCGCATCCTCATTTTGTCACGTGAGTTTGTCGTCTCGCTCTTTCCCGCAGGATCATGTTTGATGTTGGTCGTGAAAGAACATGAGCTGTCGACTGGAAGTGCTCAAGTGTCACCTGAGCACAGCCCAACACACCATCACCTGCTGTCACTCTCCTCTCCCCACAGGCACAAACTGGCAAATCAGAAAACCAGGAAGACGCTGGACAGAGGAGACTTCCGCCTGCTGCACTACGCCGGGGAAGTGACATACTATGTAATTGGTGAGAAGAAACACAAACAACATTCAACACGCCCATCAGTACTCTGTCAACAGTGCTGAATACAGAACAGCACTGAACAGTGCCTTTTTAATTGTGATGCCTCTGAACTTTCAGGATTCATGGATAAAAACAACGATCTCTTGTACCGGAATGGGAAAGAGGTAACCTGCATCATTAAATTCATAACATATTGTTTATCAGTTAATAAGCGGAAGCAAACAAATCTGAGCTCAAGAAAGACAAAATTGAGCAACAACTCATTTTGTGTATCTCATCCTGTTGTATCTGATTTTTGCTGCTGAAACCCTAAGAATAAAACTATTTGCAGGTGTAAAGATAATTCAACATAATTTTCAGCAACTCGTGTTTATCATGTTGTGTTGTGTTTCCCTTTTGTGCCTCAGGTGATGCGACAGTCCAAAAACTCCATCATCAAACACTGCTTCCCCTCGACTGAACCAGTCAGCAAGAAAAGACCAGAGACGGTACGTGGACGACACTTACTAGGTTTATGGCAGCCATTGAAGAAGAAGATATGAGGACAAGGATACGATTTGATTGATCCTCAGTTGCCATCTCTGCTCAGGTGGTCTCTCAGTTTAAGAGCAGCCTGGTCGGCTTGACTGAGATACTGATGTCAAAACAGCCCTGGTACGTCCGCTGCATCAAACCCAACGAAGCCAAGCAGCCTGGTGAGTCCTATCACTCCGCTCAAATCGTTCGAACGGTGCGGTGTGTCCTTAGGATGTTTGGACACAGATCCCTGATGTGAGCTTTGTCCGGCAGGACGCTTCGATGAGGTGTTGGTGAGACACCAGGTGAAATATCTAGGACTGATGGAGCACCTGAGAGTCAGACGAGCTGGCTTTGCCTACCGCCGAAAATATGAAAGCTTCCTCCAGAGGTTTGTGATTGCATCTGTATTGTCCTTGTTAATGCCTGTTGGTGGTTTGAGTTTTAGCCGCTCAATGGTGCGTTCAAGGTGTCATGTCTGTATTGTCCTTGTTAATTCTTGTTGGAGGTTTGGGTATGCGTCGCGCAATGGTGCCGTCAAAGTGTTGCGTCTGACATGAAATCATACAACATGAGTTCAGAGTGTGTAGCCGTTGTGCATGTCCCGCTATTGGCAGGTACAAGCCGCTGTGCCCAGACACCTGGCCCCACTGGAGGGGCCCCGCAGCAGAAGGAGTCCTGTGCCTGATCAAACACCTCGGCTACAAGCCCGATGAATACAAGATGGGCAGGTGAGAAAAGCATTGCTTTGGAGTCGTCCTCTAGAGACGGACAATTCTCACCCTTGTTTTGTCTTGTAAGGACCAAGATCTTCATTCGTCACCCAAGAACCCTGTTTGCAACAGAAGACGCCTTCCAGGTCTGCAAACATAAGCTGGGTAAGTTACTCATACGCTGTGATTTAACACTGCTGCAAATGCTGTAAATGGTAAACTAGTAAAAAAGATACCGTGTTGCATGTGCAGCAACAAGGATTCAGGCCAAGTACAAAGGCTATAAAGTGAAAGGACAATACCACAGACAGAAAGACGCTGGTAAGTGAGCGCAGAGAACATTGTGCAAGGGATTATTGCATTTTCATTGTGTTGCTGTTTTAATTTTTTATTGTAATTACAGCGACAAAGATAGAGACCTGCTGGAGAGGCATGATGGCCAGGAGGGAAAGAGAAAAGAGGTCATGGGCAGTCAAAGTGATCAAAAAGTGAGCAGAACCAGTGAGATGTTGAAGATGTCAGTAGTTAAACAGAAACTTGGTAGACTTTGTCCCTGCTCTTCTTTTCTTTTTTTTTTAGGTTCATAAAGGGATTCATGAATCGAAACCAGCCAGCAAGCATCGACAATAGCGAGTACCTCGCATACGTGCGACACAACTACATATCGCGTCTCATAGAGCACCTTCCTAAAACCGTGCTGGAAAAGGACAATTGGCTGACGCCTCCTCCTATCTTGCAAGAGGTGGGCAGCACTATTTTCAGTTCAAAGCTGCGGTTAGGAGGGCAGGTCTAACCTTCTGGACACCTTTTCTTAGGTCTCCCAGCTTTTGAAGAAGATTTACATTCGACACCTAGTACGGAAGTACGTCCGCAGCATCCCCCCTCTGAGGAAGGAACAGGTTTGCCCACTGTCAAAGACTTTCAATGGTCCCTTCATCTAAACGCCCACAATCCAAATCCAAATCATCGCCCTGCAATGCCGTCGGCATTTCCAATAAATGCTAAACTCCAAATGCTAATCCTAAAGCTAAATTATGTGAAAGCCAACCGTTGCACATTCAAACCTCCCTGTGTCTAATGTACTGTAACTTTACTGCTGCCCTCTTGGCCAGGTCTCCCTTGAAAATGAGACCTTTTATCTCAATAGGACAAACTGGTTGAATTATTGTTATAAAACACAAAAAGTACATTCTTATCCTCTTTTCTAGCTTGAGCTGAAAGCACTGACAAGCGCCATGTTCAAGGGAAAGAAAGAGAGCTACTCTTTCAGTGTGTGCCAACCTTTCCTGGACACCAGACTAGGCAAGACTGATGTCATACTGATACTGATGCACTGATGTAAACAAAGGATGTTATCAATGCTCCTCTTCCTCTCAAGGTTCGGCAGACATCAGTCTCAAAGTGTTCCAGACCATTCGGCATGAGCACATCAAGGTTGGTCAAGTGAACAGTTCCAGTTCAGAGCTGCTGTGCTCAACTTGTCTCCATTTGCCTGCGTGTCCTTCCCACAGTACAGCGCTCCTGTCGTTAAGTACGACAGAAATGGCTTCAGGCCTCGTCTGCGGCAACTCATCTTCACCAAGCAAGCGGCCTACCTAGTGGAGGAGGTGAAAATAAAACAGCGGATCGATTACAGCTGTCTAAGAGGTCAGCTGAAATTGGGGGGGAGCCTCTTCATCAAAATGCTCCCTATTCAGGTTTTGAGCATAACATGCCTTTGTCTATCTATCCAGACTCTAAAAGAGAATCTGTTTTTGTAGGTGTATCCGTCAGCAACCTGAGTGATAACTTCCTGATTCTACATGTGACATGTGACGATATCAGCAAGAAGGTCAGTTGCTCTATAGGAAAATGACAGAAATGCAGACATTAATGTTACTGACCAATGTCACTGTATCTTCAAAAAGACAGTATCAAAAGGACTCTTCCATAAATCTAGACATCTCAGTGCTCCACAGTGTTGCCACAGAAAATTGATTTGCATGAAATTGCCACATTCATATCAGTCAGTTTGATCACTTCATCTATTTTGCATAACTTTTCTTAGCACACCAAACAAGAAGATGTTGTTTTTCAGGGGGACCTGGTCCTGCAGTGTGATCACCTGTTTGAGGTGCTGACGAAAATGTGCATGATAGCCAATAAGCAAGATTTTGTCAGAGTGGTTCAGGACAGGTGAGGGAGGTCCTTGTGCTCTATGTTCTTGGTTTTGTGTCCGGGTTCCAAACCTGAGAGGTGTTTCTCGTCTTCCTCAGTGTGCGGTTTGACATCCAGCCCGGCAGGGAAGGCTTTGTTGACTTCAAGAGCGGCGAGGAGTCGATGGTTTACAGGGCGAAGAACGGCCACTTGATGGTGGTGAGTGAGAGGTTTATGGGACTGCCTCATTATGCAAAGCGAAGACTTCAACCCTCTGACTACCTGCCTGCTCATTTATTTATTCATTTATTTGTGTGTTTGTTGTAGGAGTCTACACGAGCAAAGGCGAGATGACGTTTCCGCCGCACTCTAAGCGCTCCTACTTTGTGGATATTGCCAATACTCTGAGTGTTAAGCCAGCGCATTGTAAAATGTTCTTTATGGCATTTTATGACAAAGATTTATGGCATCTTTATGACAATATGACACAATTAAATGTAGGATGTAATCGCTAAATATTGCCAATTTATCTTAGTGGTCGCGGTGCCCATAGCAGAGCTGAGCCCGCATATCAGAAGACCTGCTTATAAATGATATTATATTAAACCTCAGAAAATAGGCAAATGTATTCTTTTTGTAATATTTCTTCTGGCAAAGGAAAGAAACAGCTGCTGTCAAAGACTTTGGATTAATATTACCAGTTTGAGAAATCAGTTTCAAACACAAGGTAAATGTTATAATGTTTGATACCTCAACATTATACCTTTGCATTAAAAGAGGACATGCTGATAATTCATTCATGTGAAAATGTTGTGTGGGGATCTTTTTTTGTTTTTACTTATATTACTTTGAGAATACTTTTATGTGGTGTATGTATTGTGTTCCACTGCATTAGCACTCGATCTGTCCTTAGCTGCACAATCACAAAAACCCACATACTGATATTATAGTTGCATTCACAGCTGTTTACGCAAAGGTTACATGTGCCAAATCTCATTCATTTTTTTAAGTACTTTTTGAATGTATTGCTTTGACATGTTTTTTTGTGGAGGCAGCTGCAGTCAGCTGCAGCCTCTCCTCGTTGTCCGCCTGTCTGTTACACCTGCGTGTAATCTTCAATTTAGGGAACGTACTGAATGCTTCAAATAATCATTGCAGGGAGAGGCGTTAATCATATCTTAAAATGTATTTTGTCTTATCGTTGCCTCGAACATGTTCCGAGACATTTGTTCTCCAAGACAGCTTGCTCTAGAATGTGCAGGCCCGGAGACTTTGAGTCCGACAAAGGGAGGGAGCGACCTGCCCCTGCAGAGGTGCCAGCTCCTGACAAGACCAAATAATCTTCCCCAGATATTCAACGCAACATTCATTATCTCACACATATATTTAGTAGCTACAAACTCTGTTGAACAACCGACAAGAAGAGCTGGGACTGCCCTACTCTCAGTACTTGTCTGTCTTGCTGCAAGATTAAAGATTTGGATTGCTTTACCGTCGATTCGCCGATGTCTGATGTGGCATCAGCTGAAGACAGGAAGGACAGGCTAAACATCCAGGTAATTATCCTTTATATAAAAGATCCAGCAAAATAAATGTCAATTAAGATTGAGGTGACATGGCTAAGGGTCAGACACCTGCAGGTCTAAGTGAATTGAGGTTAAACGCAGAGTCTAGTGAGTATAGAGGATAAGTATATCATTATTATAATCAACAAACAGCTTGGTGATGCTAATGAGTGGCATCCAGTCAAGGGTCATTGGAGGACAACCACTGATGTGGCTGCCATCATTCGTCTGTAATGATTAACCATAGTCCTTCGCTGAGAGAGGTCAAAGTTTAGAAACGTGATGAGACAACCAGTTTACAACACAAATCATAACACACACTGCCGCAGTCTCATCACAGAATGGAGGGACACGTAGCAGTGACGCTGATCCTGCTGGGTTCATGTTTGGGTGGACTGCTTGGTAAGTAACTCAACTTCACCTCTTACATATTCTGTTGTTATTGTTGTTTACATGTTATTCAATATTCTATTGAACTCAATGTTCACATTTTGCATATGTTACTTTATCAGGCAAATTTTCTCTGTTTCCACAGCACAGTCCTGTGAAGGAAACTGTGGGAGGACTTTGGATTTGTGTTCCTGCCACCCAACCTGTGTGTCGCTGGGAAGGTGCTGTGCAGACTACAGGCAGTACTGTGTGGAGGTCTCTCCCCACTCTGGCTCCATCATGGGGGGTGTGGACTTTGTTGTACTTAATGCAACATTCAATACAAGTGCTCAGATCGTGTGCAGGTACTCATTTTGTTTCAGTACTTTCTATTTAAGTATTTCTTTCCAGAGCACATGAGACTCCACATCTTGATTCAGAATGATAGTAAGGTTAGGCAATCTTGTTTATTTCTGACTCTGCGATAGGTTCAAAGACAGCATCAACACTGTTGGGTACCTGGATGAGAACAGCAGGGGGCACTGCATCTCCCCTCTGCTGTATGAGACAGGTTGGGTCCCTTTTCTCATCTCCTCTGATAATGGCACGACATTCAGCAGGAGTGGGGCGTGGTTATCAGGTACGCAGACCAGTACTTGTGTTTTTATTGATATTTGACATCACAAACTACGGTATGTCACATCGCGTACTTGTTATGATGTGTGTTTTCACAGTACACACTGGCAAGTTGGACTCCCGATTCAAGGCCACGATGGTGAACTCGACTAAATGGCAGTACTACGGAACACCTGGTGTGGGCGGAATGCTGCACTTCACGTGGAACGTCTCAATGCTCAGAGCGGAAAAGGTCAACCTGGAGCTGTGGGGCTACAGGGAGACAGGCGAGCGGATCCTCTGACTGATGCTCACTCACCCTCAGCCCTTTGTTTGTTTGTTTGTTTACCGTTAACTTTATCACACCCACAGGAGAGCCGTACTCACAGCACTGGCAGGGCAAATGGGAGTACCTGTACTCGCTCAGCAGGGATCATCCAAACAATGGCTCCTACGAGTTCCTGCCTGTGCCTGCTGATGATTTGTTTTCAAGTTGGGAGCTCGGCGCTCTACGTGTCAGTGACAGCAGGCACCCCGACGGCTCGTGGTAGGTGACGCACTGTGTGATGCTCTGTAAGACAGCACACTCTGCCAGTCAACCATGTCCTGGACTCCAAGCAGAGGTGCAATCGTTGCCAGTGGACTTGGTTCTTGGGGGTGTTTGGTCCTCAGTTGAGAGGCTTCTGTAAAAGAGGAACTCTACGTCCTCATCAACCAGTGAAGTGCAGTTGCTACGATTCAACTTGAACTTGTACTTTGAGACTGTCAGCTGTCCAGATCATGATACTCTCACATCTTGAATAGCAATTTCTTCAAGAATCAACCATTTCCAATCGCTACTAAAACGTCCTCAAATAGAATTAAAACTCTGCAATCATCATTAGTTATTCAACGTCTTGTGTGCACCAAGTGGACCTGAATGAATGAATCTGTGGCTCAGGAACGTGCAGGCAGTGTGGGGGGAAGATCACGCTCTGGCCTGGCACCTGGAGGAGAGGTTCCGACAGGACTCGGCAGCCTGGGCGCTGGAGAAGTGCGTAGCATGGGATCAGCTGGAAACTCGGCTGCCCAATTTCCTCAATGAGATCATTGACTGCCCCTGCACTCTTGCCCAGGCCAGGGCAGACACGGGCAGATTCCACGTGAGTGCGTCTAGCAGACAGGACCTTGTTTGTAGGGTTGCAGTTTGTAGGTATGTTGTGTTTTGTAGACATTCATACTAAACGGTTATACATCCTTCACACAGTCTTCCAGATACTTTAACGTGGCCACAACTTGGTAGTTTGTGGAGCCAGATGTGCGTGGATTCACAAAATCTATTGACACCATTGGCTGCTCACTAGACAGTCTCATCACAGATCTGCAAAGCTCTTTCTCATGAATTTCTGTCAAAATTATCAAAGTAAAACTCATTAAAACAAGGCGTATTTACAGTCACACGTGCTTACATTGCTTACTTTCAAGTGATAGATAAAAAAGACATAACCTGAAATATAGTTTATCAGTTCAAAGTCAAGGAGAGTTCAATTTTAACGACAGCCTGACTGCATGTTACGAGCACATCGTTTCCTTATTGCTTTATGTGTCGATAATGTTGCTTTTTATTTCATGACTTTAGCGGTGAGCTTCAGAATGCAGATACATTTTCATAATGGCGTTAGTGTTGATGGGTTTAAGGTGAGTTGCAGGGATGTGAATACTCAATTCATGTGCCTGTTACTGTCACCTTCAGACCGATTACGGCTGTGACATTGAGAAAGGGAGTGTGTGCACATACCACCCGGGGAGTGTTCACTGTGTGAGGGCCATCCAGGCCAGGTGAGTCCTTGGCCCAGGCCGCTCTGGTAACTTACTCAGCAACCTAATTGCTGAGTAAGTACAGCTGAAATTGCAAGTATGACACTTCAGTGTCGACCCTGAAGAACTGTGAAGTAATTGTGCTGTGTGCGTAAATGTGTTTTTGCACGTGCAATGATGCTCATACAATACATCATTAATTACATTTTAATGCCGATCAAGAGGTTACTTTATAACCATACTTTATTACACCGAAACTTTCATTACCTCTCATAAAATTATATTATGTTTCATAATGGGTTCTGATAAGTTCTTGTAGCCATAAAGACCGAGTACCATGGGCTGCACGCTTTTGTGATAGGGTATTCCCGTTTCTCTGAATCAGAATTCCGATCTGGGTCAGAAATATTTCATTGATCCAAGAGAGTATTTACAGTTGCAAACCTGCTGCATTGAAGGTGTGGATGAGATCATTAAGTGTGCAGACGACGAAAACAATATTCAAATGATTTCAAATTTGCAACACTTATCAGACTTGCACATCCAAAGTGAAATTAACTTGAGAAATGACCTCCAGTCCCATGTACGCAGCCGGGCAGCAATGTTGCTACGACGGCACAGGCGCCCAGGTTCTGACCGCAGACTCCATCGGGGGCAGCACACCGGATCGAGCGCACGACTGGGGCTCGCCGCCCTTCAACAAGCCCCCCCGGGTGCCTGGACAGTCCCACTGGGTCTACGACGTCCTCAGCTTCTACTACTGCTGTCTGTGGTCGGACAACTGCCATTACTACTTCAAACACCGGCCCTCCAGCGACTGCAGGAGGTACACGTCGCCCAGCTCAGGTCAGAGGGAGTTTCCTCCTCACTACCCACAGAGTAGTGGAACACCCGAGGTGATGGGAAAATGAAGATTATGGTGTGAAATGTGACCCCAGGTGTGATCTTTGGAGATCCTCACTTCATAACGTTGGACGGCGTTCCTTACTCCTTCAACGGGAAGGGAGAATATACGGTGGTGACCTCAACAAACATGAAGCTGACGATCCAGGGCAGAACAGAACCTGTGCAGCTCCAGAACGGTACTGCTGCAACTTAGGAGAAGCGCCGCGATTCATCGGTGATACCGCCACACCCTCTGTCACCCATTTGCTTGTCCTGATGCCTAGGAACCACAGCCGGAGCGACCAAGTTGTCCTCCGTCGCCATGAGAGAAGGTCCATCTGATGTCATTGAAGTCCGCCTTCACAGCAGTCACAAAGGTCTCGAGGTACTTCAGAACCAGAGGAGCCTCTCCTTCACTGAGCAGAGCTGGATGGATCTGAAAGGTGAGACACGGAGCACTGATCTGTGAATCCCTCCACAGCGATCATATCCTTTCCGAATTCAACCGGCTGCCCTCTTTTCAAACCTCTCCTCATCTCTCCTGTAGGGGTGTTCGTCTTTTCTCCAACATCCAGTAACGTCACCGTGATGTTTCCCACCGGTGCCGGGGTGGAGGTGAGACTATGGGAAGGGACCATGACAGCCACCGTGCTCCTGCCAGAGGCCTTCAGAGGCTCCACCACGGGGCTGCTGGGGAACATGAACGGTGACACGGAGGACGACATTGTGACCAGTGAAGGCCAACTCATACAGAACCAAAGCCGACCCGAGGAGATATTCAGATTTGGAGCGAGCTGTGAGAGATAATTCATCTTAATGAACAGACAGAATATAACACAATCTCTCAATCATGCCACATCATTTATTCTTTCATTTTCCCAACCAGCGTGGTCCTCTCATGGGTCCGCTGAGACCTGTTTCTGTAAATGTAATTCATGTGGATAGGATATGCAGAAAAAGCCAATCGCTGACTTTGGGCAGTGATAGAGTATGGCTAATTTAGAGATTCTGTAGGTCAGATCAGAGAAGCAAATTTGAACAAGCAAGGGGTGATTATTCGTGGAATGGAACCAGGATCAAACCAGAACATTCCTCACCATCTCTACCTCACTCTGTTTCTCTATAGGGGCAATATCCAACGAATCCTCTCTGTTCACTTATGACTCCGATTATCTCCTGGAGACGTATCACAACTCTCCCAAGCACGACTCCAGCTTCGTACCAGTGTTTTCCATCCCTGACATTCCCAATGACCCTCTTGCCGATGTGGCGGCTGACCTATGCTCGGGCAGTGGCAGCCTTTACTGTCGGTACGAGACGCGTACAGTTGATCACTATAGCGAAGCTGAGCATTACAACGTAGAAAAGCTAAAAAAGGCGATGGCCCTGTTTTGCTGCCACCTCCTGGCCCCCTCAGGTACGACATCCTTGTGAGCCGCAGTCCAAGATTGGGAAATGCAACCAAACTGTCTTTCCAGAGTCACATGGATCTTGTGGAGGATTTGAAACCAGGTTAGAATGTCCCTACAATCATTGTACATGAATTAGTTGTGGTAGATTTGAAGCCTTGCTCTCTTTCTTGGTTGTGTTTTGCAGTGGTTTCCTGTGGTTGGCTCGCACCGCCGCTGAACGGCAAGAAGGAGGGGACAACATATTTAATGGGAGCAAAGGTCAGACTTAGCTGTGATGAGGGTTTCACCCTGCAGGGATCAGAGGTACGGACATGTCAGGAGGACGGACGGTGGACCGGGGAAGAGACAAGCTGCGTAACCATGAGTACGAACGTCACACAAAATCAGCCTCATCCCCTGATTTGACCTTCATCATTCAATGTCTGAGACAGTATACTGATGTGTGTGTTAAACACGATTTCAGCGATCGAACTGTTCAAATTTCTCAAAATCTGTGTCGTCCTGTGATTTGACCCTCATCACACAGTGTCTGAGTCGATACATTGATGAGTGTGTTTTACATGATTTATTTAATCGAATGATTGAAAAACTCTGAAAATTATATCATCATGCTTATGGCTTTGAAAATGAGACTATAATTTTGTCTCGTTCTGAGCATGACACACTTTACTTTCATGACTTTTATAACATCGAAGACACACTGCCTCACATCACTAGGTCCCTCACACTCATAACAATAAATCACTTTGCTAAATCACTCTGATCTCACAACTGAAACTGGAATCAGCAAAGAAGTGATCAAGACTCATCAAGGCTTGGTCATCCAGCCAGGGTGTCTAGGAAGAATCCACAGTAAAACCCAGTGAAGCGGTGCAGTTACAGGACAGTATCTCCAGCCCCTCCTCCTGTTTGGCACGGGGCTGTCCCGATATTCTCACGGCCGAAGACGTCATTCTATTTCAACTGTATCCTGTGCATACGCACACCGAGCCGTATTGGGAGTGCGACATTGAAACAGATCCCTCTGCTGGTCAGGACATGAAATCACTGACTTCCATTAACAGTAGACAAACTGACAATGCAGCAGAGAAGGTTTGTCTGTCCTCCGTCCGGACCGATGGGCAATTTAATCCAAGTTGGCGCAACAGGAACATGGGTCTGGGTCTGCTGAGATGACACAGCAACTGTCAACCGCACTTTCCCTGTCAATCAATCGACATCGACCAATCATTCAATCAATCAATCAGTCTCAATCCGTGTATCTATCTATCTATCTATCTATCTATCTATCTATTTTTTCACCTTGAGTCCATCTTATTGTTGTAGGTAAACTCACAGGAATCATCGTTGGCTCAGTGCTTGGAGGAATGACACTGATTGTCATTGTAACAACAGTCATACTTCGCTCCAGAAAGCACAAACGGTATGAGGTTCAGGGATTTTCCCTCATTAGTACGATTAGTTTGTTTTTTCGCAGCACCCTCACATATCTTATGCACGGCTGAGTGATGTCGGGTTTTCTGTCACTTTCAAATTCAGAAATTCGGCTTCAGCGGGTGAGACAGTAACAAGTGAAGCCCTCTGACCAGAGCTATACCTCCGCCAAGCTCGCAGAGGTTCAGGGTGATGGATGGGACAAAACAATATTCAGCCTAAATAAGAGAGGAAGACGACCTCAGAGATATGAGGCTGTTTTATGTCAAGATGCAGAAATGTCCTGGAAAGATTGGAAATTGAACTGCCATCCGGAATACATGGAAACTGATGCACTGACCTTGTTGGGTCCAAACGTTGAAATCTCTCATGGACACTTTGGGACCCCTCAGGCATCTCTGCATCAGCCAGGAAATAGGAGTCAGACGAGGGAAAACTGCAGATGTGTGTGCGTGCGTTTGTATGTGTGTGCCTGTATGTCATAACTGCAGACTGAGAAAAATCATTAATTTACAGGCTTTGTTTGTTATCACACTTATTGTCTCTCATTTGAGAGAACACTCCTTCTCTTCAGATTCTGTTTTCTCCTGTGTATTCTCTCACATCTGTGCCTGGATGTTCTGATCCTTTAAGCGTGTTCGCAGTGACTCTGATTGATTTGACATAAAGTTTTGCTGTTGTGACATTTGCCTTGGTCTGTAATAATTCTTTATCTTCCCACATCTTCATCAGAGGAGCAACTGCATTTTGTGTTGATATGACTGGCTGGTAAAGCATCAGCGAGGCTCAAAACTGGCTCACGAATATTTGTCTCTGTTGATCTTGTTGTTATTCTTTCCATGTCCATCAAAGCCAGTGGACAATCTACTATTTATCAATACAGAAATCCAGGCAATGAGTTCATGGATATGTTTTGGAGCGGTCAGATGCTATAACAGGACCAGCTCGCCCACACCACCTCATCAAATACCAACCCGTTTATGTATCCATTACGTAACGGATTTATGATTCACAAGCCTGCTTCATTATTTGGGTATCACTGCAATGGGGAGTATTAGAAATTCCACACTACCTCTCCACTGCACTTGCACTCCAGAATCCACAAGATAGGACCAGATATATAACATAACATAACATAACATAACATAACATAACATAACACAACATACAGTAAAATAACATAACATACAGTAAAATAACATAACATAACATAACACAACATACTGTAAAATAACACAACATAGCATAACATAACATAACATAACAACAACAACAACAACACAACACAATGCAACACAACACATCACAACATAAGAAACACAACAAAAGCAAGTATTTATCCCACAGGTGTCAAACTGATCCAGTAAAGGGCCGTGTGGGTGCAGGTCTTTGTTCCAACCAAGCAGAAACACACCTGACTCTACTAATCAAGGGCCTTAGCAAAGACGATTGGTTGACTAATTGACTCAGGTGTGCTTCTGCTTGGTTGGAACAAAGACCTGCACCCACAAGGCCCTTTACTGGATCAGTTTGACACCCCTGATTTATCCCTTGTGTGACACACACACACACACACACACACAGAAAAGGGGACACAGACATTACATACGCACAGAAAAAGTACACATGTACTCCAAATCTGTTACAATGGACGAGCTGTTGGGATTTCACAATATATTCAGGAACATATTCAGGAATATTCAGGAATCTTTGATATAGTTTATACACATGGATTAAAAAGATTTTACCAACACATGCAATGATCACAAGCTGGTGTTTGATTGGTTAGTAGTGTTGAGGTAAGCCAGGCCTTTTTTCGGTGGGCAAGGACCAGAACATCAAGTGGAAGTAAGTTGTTTTTTCCGGCCGACTCTGAATGTACGATGTGTCCGCTGGCCCGACACCAGGCTGCGATTTGGACAGAGACGACAAAGAGTGCCAGTGCGTGACGAGACTGCAGAGGCGGCTGCTGAATGCCTGCCCACTCGCAGCTTTGGAGGTCACTCACCAACAACTTGCCACAGAGGCTCCAGAGATATAAATACAAATGATTGGCATTATCCGCTCACCATCCCTGGGCAACACTGTGGCTCGTGTCACAACGAATCATTCTCACCCCGTAAATAATGCTCACTGCTGCGAGAGTGATAAAATGCTGGAGCTGGGCTTATAAAGTGTTTGAGCGAGGCATTGCACAAAGCAAAGCAAACCGCTGCCTGCTCCAGCACAGACCCAGCAGCTGTGCTGTGAAGAGTTTTGGTTGAAATCGTCTCTTTTCACTCTCAAGATATGGGTGACCACAACAAGTTGATTTCTCGTCCTATTTTCCGGCGAGACATGAGATGGGATCCTTTCCCAAACTGGACGCAGCCGCCCAGATTTGGCGATCAGGATTACGGCCTCCCTCCTTTCCTGGAGCCTTCCGACATCGATTGGATTGACTGGGCCAAGAGGAGGCTGACGTCCTATTCCTGGCCGGGGTTCACGCACAGCCCGCTGCTGCCCGTGTTCCACGGTCATCACCCTGCAGAGCTCCACGAGAGGCTCCAGAAGAGGCACGGCGTTGGAGTGTCGGAGGTCATGACAGGGCAGGATAGCTGGAAGATAAACCTGGATGTAAATCACTTCTCCCCTGAAGAGATCAGCATCACGACAAAGGAAGGCTACCTGCAGATAGAAGGTAACGCAGAGAAGTGTCTGCTGGCACGTTGAGACAGGAGAGACAATAATTGAAGGTGACAACGGTCCTAGCTCTGCTAGTGTTGCATGGATGCACAGTTTTCTTTTCTTTCTGATTTGAAGGAAATCACGAAGAAAGGCAGGATGAGCAGGGGCTGATTTCAAGATGCTTCACTCGTAAATATCGGTAAGCTCACAGTGAGATCTGCGCTCTAACTTTGAGGTGATATACTTTTAGTATGCATTGTTGTGGTGGTGAGTCCAGGCCACACCGAAGCAGATTTCCTGTGAAACGAACACCTACATATATTCCCAAACTTTGGTTCATGTTCCTTCCATCCCATCCAGGTTGCCAGATGGAGTTGACTTGCAACACATCAGCTCCTCCCTGCTTAATGGCGTCTTGTCCATTGAGGCTCCAGCTGCTGGGATCGCTGCAGGCAACAACGTCAACGAGGTCGTCATACCCGTTCAGATCCGACAGGAAAAGGACGCAGCCAAATAAAACAATATTCATTAATAGATGAGACCTCAGCAGCAGGTTTTAGAGTTTTTACTAGGAAACATGGACTTATTTGGACCAGAATGTGTAGTGCCACAGGCTGGTTACAGCACTAGCATACAAAGCATAAAACACAAGTGATTCCACAAGCTACTTGTGGGATAGACAGCTTTGGCTTTAATGTGTCTTTATGAGACAAGGTACAGCATGTAGCAAGGATGTGGATGAATTCCGCAATTAGCAGGAGTGCGTATTAGAGGAAAATCGATGTGAGGTGGAAGGTTATGTGGGCTTTCAGTCTGGGGAAATCTGTTGATAATTGAAGGTCGTTGTGGTGGAGGCATGTTACAGGAAAAAATTTGCCACCCTCATGAGGATTTAGTACAGTTAATTAATAATTTTGATGGCGGGCAAGCACCAGCGCAAAATTCAATTACTGAGTTATAACTAAGACCCGATTGTCTGTCCACAGATCCATGTGGAACCCAAAAAGAACAAAAAATAAAACAAACAAATAAACAAAAACAGCAGGTATTTGTATTTAATGAACAAGTACAGTTGATGAAAGTTGCAATAATGCCACACATTCATTACAGCTCTAATTTGCTACCAATTCAATCTTCCTTTAAGTACACAATGTTTTTAAGTAGTAGTTTTAAAGTCGTCCCAAAGCTTACCTGTTTGAATGAATGTTTTTCTTTTCTAAAGGTAATGTTCACCTGTCAGTCCATCACTGCTGTTCAAAATATATTTAATTCAAATCATATAGAGGAATGACGTTCACATTATTTGTTTGTAGTACCAAACACAAATATAAGACCATGAAGTTATAGAGGGATGATTTGTTCCTGAACAAATGATATGGACAACACTTCTAAACCTATTCTCATAAGATGAATAAAAAACAAGTGTATAAGCTGACTTGTGTCAAATGCCGTTGTCAGGACAATTGATTCAAAGGACAATTAATTCAAAAAACTAGCGAAATATTTGCAATATTTACAAGCTGACGCAGTAGTTTGCGAACAGTGCTATAATAATACTGCCATCCATCAGGCTGAGAGCAGATGGCAATGACTTAGTTTCATCGTTGAAAGTAGGGACCCAATGGAGCCATCTCACAGTTTTTCAAACTGCCAACCAGTCAATATGTTGCTTGTTAGTGTGTAGATAAATTCCACATCCATCTACAAGGTAGGTTTTCAAGCATTGCATTCAACAGAATCTGTTGTACATTAGACGCATTTCGCTGAGGTCATATTTGCTACACTTAAACCTACTGGCAAACTGAAGAGAAGGTGTCTGTATGAAGTCTGATGATCAACCCTCATCCACTTCAGTGAAAATGTCTGTCAAGAGGTACTGAGACACGCCGAGTGGCTCATCTTCTTCTGAGCTGTCCTCCACACTGACAGTTGGAGGAGGTGCTGAAATCTGCAACACACAGGGCCAAAACGCAAATGGTCAAATGGAATATATTCCACATAGTAGTGTTGGGATGGCATTCACTTTAAATACATTCATTAAAAACTGTCTCCTGATACCCTTCAGAACCATTTGTACCTTCTTTGTTGCTTTTGTCTCAAGAGAATCTGAAGTGCATTTAGCAGTTTGCCTTGTGTCTGCTTTAACACTGGGAGAAGAGGACGATGGAACCACAGAATCTTGTGACGTTGAGGCCACAGGAGCTGGGACGGACTGTTTCCTTGGTGGAATTCTGACAGCTGGAGCTCGGGGAGCCACTTTAGCAGTCAGCGGTCTACTAGGGGAGGCACTGCTGGTCTTCCCAGACAGGAAAGAGAGGAACCCTTTGGGTTTTCTGTCAGGCGCAGGAAAACAATGATTGCATTAAATGTATGACATTGATGTGAACATGGCTTACAAAGGGGGAAAAAACAAATTTGTGTGTCTCACCTATTTAGAATTTGACTGGATGTACTTCTGCTTGTTTGTACTACTAAGCTGCCATCTTCCCTGTTCTCTCCTCGTGTGTCCTTATCTTTCGCGACATGATCAGCACGTCCAATGTGGGCTGCAGTTGAGACCTTGTTGTCTGCTGTTGCTACTGCCAAGGCATCTGGTTGCACTAAGGTGCAGTTCTGTTCCGATTGCAGATCGCATTCAGTCACGATTGGGATTGGCTCTGCTTCCTCAGCTGCGACAGTGTTGCCCTGTTTCTGCCTTTGCTTCTCTGGTGCTATACAAATGAAATTGAATTGAACTGAATTCTCCTGCACTTTCATTGATTCAAACAAAAGTAGGGATACAATAAATTTGCACCCAATACGGAACAAGTCTGTGTGACGAGAATGTGCAAACCTCGTCTGTGCCCCGGACCCTCATTTGGACTGGCAGCGTCCTTCACACTCCCCTCAGACTTTGGTAAGTGTGGCTGGACAGCAGATGTCTCTGGAGAGAACACAAGGAAAATCAGCGTAATCGAGCACAGGTAATGAGGGTGAACAATAAATTAATGGAGAGAACAATGTAGAAACTCTACCGGATGAAACGAATGCCTCCTGTGGTCCTGAACTCTGTGGATGCACGGGACAAAATGTTACAAATACAGAAATTATATCACATCACTGACAATACTAATATGCAAATCTGGTGTTCATACTCACTGTTGATCTTGTGTGATCTGTTCCAGCATTTTCTACTGTTGCATTTCCACTTTTCTTTTTTGGCTCAGACTCAATTGCCATGGACAGATGCTTGTCTCCACCGGTCACCCGACCCTCTGGCTGGGAAGTGTCTGTGTACGATGACTGACTGACTACTGGGGTCTTTCCCTCTATCGAAGGAAAATTTTGATTCTCAGGTCTGCAACGGGTCACGTCTGACGAAGTGACGGGGATCTCAGTCAGCGAGAGAATGAAGAACGGTTCTTCCGGGTCTGAAGGTACCTGAAGCACTGAGGACAAAATAAATCAGATAATTGAACCTAGCTACTTGGATCGCTCTGAATTTCATGTGCCGAAGTAAACTTTGAACTTAGAGTGACTTACTGTCCTCAAACACTACAGGGGCTGGGGAACTTGAGGTGTCCCCTGTAGACGGTGCCCCCCTGTCCTGAGAAGATACAGGCAGTGGAGCAGAAATGTTACGGTGAGCTGGAAGACTGAATTGAAGCATCAGTCAATGTATGTTTATCTTTTAAAAGACAAAAATGTAATCAAGTGGTTGACAGAAGTATAAAAACTATGAGAACCTGGACGTCAGTGTTAGTGTGGCGATATGTGGCACCATATCTCACTCTAGCTACCTGGACGGAGCACTCGCGTGTTGGTATTTTGCTGCTCTGAGCGTGACAAGCATTCTTCTGGAGGGCTGTTTGGCCACCAACTTGTTCAACAATTTCATCTACTGGCCTTTGATCCACAGGAGTAGTTCCTTGGGCAACTGCATTACCTCCATCTCCTGTTTTTGAGCACCCACCAGGGTCTGAGGAGAAGAACGCACGTTAGGAACCTCTACGATGAGTCAAAGGATAATAGCAACAGCGATGGCAGGTCCACTCTCTGAATTTTCCAAACCTGATTCTGCCTGTGTTGTCTTCTGCACCCCAATGTGTTGGGGGTGTCGAGCAACGCTGTTCCCAAGGTTAGGTTTTGGTTTAGTAAGCCTGGCTCTTCGAGTGGGAGGAGCTTCTTTGGTGGACTTAGGGGCGTATGTTGGCTGTGACTTTCTGTTGAGGGAGAGGACACCTTTGCTTTGCCTTGTACTAAAAAAACTCTGACTAGGGGGAAAAGTGCAAGAGTCTTACCTTTGAGGAGATTGTAAACTGTCCTCAGCTGTGGGACGAAGATCGATGGTCTCTAAAACACACTGCTGGGCAGTGTCTGGCCTTTTCAGTTCTGCATGTGCCATTCTGGATCCATCAGCAGGATCCTGCTCTGGATCAGTGCGCTGGTTCATACACTGCATCGTCTGTGTCGAGCATGGCGTGGATCCCACTTCCACATGCTGAGAGGGGGACTGTGTCGGTTTGGGATGCTCTGCCGGGCAGTCTGACATTTGCTGCTGGCCTTTTAAACTCTCTTGGCACACAACCACCTCTCCTGTGATCTGGACTGACCTCTCCAATGCAATTTCTCCAGACTTGGAGCTACAAGACACTAAGACCATGTCAGTATTCTCTGTGCTTTCCAGTTCACTGTGTGCAAGTTCTATCCGCTGTTCGGCCTTGCGGCTAACTTTTTCTGGCACACCGTGTGACAAGTTCTTTGAGTTGGAGTCTTCCTGATCATCAGGTGGACTACTGGTCTTAACCCCCTCAGCTGCAGAGGATTTCACTGTGGATGAGGCAGAATGTGTGTGACTTCTCTGCGGGACAGTATCAGAATGTAACCGAAATGCTGCCGAAGCTTGTGTGTTGATAGAGGACTCCGGACGCTCTTCCCTATTTGTGGGTGTCTTGACAGGAACTGAGAGGGAGGCAGAGTCTGATGAGCCTTCAACAGGGTGACCTTTGGAAGGCAGAGCTCTCGATTTCTGTCCTAAGTTAGGTTTGGGCTTGACTTTGTGGAATCGAGTCTTCCTTGGCAGAGAGGTCGATGATGTTCCATCATCTTCTGTCTGATTAGTAGCACATTGTTGAACAGGTGCGTTTGACACAACGTGAAATTCTTTCACGGCTGATTCAGAAGGTGCTTGGCTTGCGTGTTGTGCCATTCTGACAGAACACTTCTTCTCATTCTTTGTGCTTTCAGTAGCTTGCTCCAAACTTGAATTCTGGGATCCAGAAACGGAGGGTCGTGGGGCAGAGTCTGCTTCCCCTGATTTGACTTGAGAAGCAGGTGTAACAGGTTTGTTGGTGACCTCAATTTCTGTACAGGAAAGTTCAATCATTCCAGATGCTGAACCACGCTCTGCCATCTTGAGGCTGATTTCTTCAGGGGCAGATTGTGGCAAAGCATCGTTTGAGACAGAACTGTCCTTCGAGATGGTTGGGGCTGTCAAATCATGTGGGGCTGGATCCACGTTGGGAACAGCCTGCATCACACTTGTGTCCTCGCTTTTTTCGGCATGGGTGTTACTATTCTGAGGTTGAGGTTTGCTGGCTGTGACATCATAGTTTGCTCCTTCTTTTGCAACAGTGTGTGCTGCTTTTGTTGCTATGCGGTTAACATCTACTTCGGTGGGATTTGATGGGACCTTTTCTGGCTGTTGGGCATGAGCTTCATTTGTAATGACCGATGTTGACGCTGCAAAATATCAAAGAGAAGATTTGAATGATTCAGTGAAAAATGGGGGTGAAAGCTGCGACTTCTGCCTCTAACCTAAAGCACCTTCTTGCGTGGACACTTGACCTTGCGTTGACTGGGTCATATGTCCAATGGTGAGCAGGGTTTGAGCCGCTTCATTGTAGGTCTCGTCTTCAGCCAGCGGAGGAAAAACACAACAAAAGACAGCATTCAACATTATTTACACGTCCAAACTCTTAAATGGAAGGTATTAGAAATGGGAAATCTGTACCTTCGATGGTGTCTGATGATAAGAAGTCTATCACACCCTGAAAGACAAAGCACATCATTACGCATATCATGGACACAAATGAAAATAGGAATGAAAAGAAATAATGTATGAGTGGGGCTGAGGATGGTGTTTCAAGGACAATGCAAACACTTAAACCAGTGTGCAGATCTCAGACATTCATACTTTTGCACTATCCCTCATTAGAATTATGCCAAAAATGAACAAACAAGTAAATAATAAGTTAATAATAAGTTTTGGTCTATCTGCAGAACCCTGCAGACACATTTGTAAAATCACATTTTGCATCCGTAAAATACAATGAATATGTATATATGCTGAGATCTGTGTACGGGACACTTACAACCAGTAGATCCAACTGATGCTCATGGGATTCGACTGTTCCCGTGTCATGGTGGACTTGCTCACATGGCGAGTCAGCACACAGAGGCTCATGGGACATGTTCAACACATCAGGCTGACTGGCCAAGATGTCAAGCTAAGCATGGGATGGAGGGGAAAAAGTGGATGCCAGGGATCATGGAATGCAAAACCATGCAGACAAGGAAGTCAAAGGGCACAATCATCTGCGTAAAATAATTCTAAAAAATAAAAGCTAGAGGAATGGCAGTGAATGAATTAGTAAGAATGAAATAACACAAGAAATGGAAAGTATCTGAGAGAGAGATAGGAATATATTTGTTGTACCTCCTCCATTGTTTCCTCCACCTGAGCAATGACTGGTTCAGGTGAGCGCAGATCGATGGGCACAAACACGGGGGCGCTGCTGTCCTCCTTTGCGCACGACGCAGGATCGTGCACTTCCTCCTCCTCTTCCTCCTCCCTCTGCCTCTCATCCTCATCATCACTGTATTCAGACTGAGAAGCCCTGAGCGTGACCAGCTTGGGCTTCTTGGATTTGGGAGATGCTTTTAGCTTGGACGGACGTCCTCTCTTGGCTGTGCCTTTGAGCGTCGTCTTGGCAGCAGAGGTGGTGGACTGTGACGGTGACTTGGTGCCAGATGTGTTTTCCGGTACAGAGGGGAGTGTGTCGTCCTTGTCCAGGTAAGGTAAGTGTTGGTTGGGTTTGGGGATCCTCCCATACCTAGAAACGCAACTGCGTTAGTTGAACCTGATGGTATGTGATGCCACACAACCACCAAGGGCATCAAGGCCAGGCATCTGATTTGTGAACTACAAACTGTCTTTCCCCTTCCCGTGCTGAGCCTAAATGCAACGACATGTCCTTCTGTATACACTTCGTGCATGCCTGGACGACAAAAAAAGCCTATCTAAGTCTAAGTACTGTCTTTCCTCAAGCCTCAGAAATACAGTACATCACTGCTGTATGATGTGTGGAATACTGAGCTTTCTTAGGAGTCAAAAGAACATATTCTTTTTTTACAAATATGCCATTGTACCTGGTAGGTCTAAGCGAGACAACGCTGGAGTCTTCTCCCCCTAAGGCGATGTCTTCCACCTCTGCTGCATTGTGTGGCGCAGCATTGGAAACCTATCACATGAAATGTGGTGCTCATTCACACAGATGGAGGATAAATGTGTCCAAAGATGTGATGATCAGAGGTTTACCTGTGATTTGGAGGCCTCTTCCTCTGTGTTCTCTTTCCTCACATTTGCGGACTCATCACCGGCTTTCTCTGGCAGTTTGGCAGCCGATTTTCTAGCGGGGGGTAGCAGTGGTTTCGGTGCTCTTCCTTTTGAAAGTCCAACTCGCTGGATGGTGGTGCCTTTGGCAATAGTCACCGAGTCTGATTTTTCTGACCTGAAAAGTGACAGGGTTTTAATGCCTGAGGACACAAGAGCATTTCTTAAATGAAAGAATTGAGAGAGAAATTGAGAGAAATTACTTGTCAAGCTTTGTGTGGTCTTGTGGAGGCACTGCCTCTCTATCCTCAGGAATACAGACATCACCTACAAACAGCACGACACAAACAAAATTTCTGTAATGCGTATAATGTGATTATTGGGATACATCGGTAAGCAACATAACAACGCTCCCGTACCCAGCTCACTCATGGGCCCTCCAGCCTTCACCTCCACGGTATTTGGCTCCTCAGCGGATGCCTCAGTTTTGTCCCGCCTCCTGTATTTCTTCTTGGGTGGAGCAACTGAGCTCCGTCCCTTGTCTAACAGGCCCTCGTTCTCTTTCTCTCCATCCTCCTCCTCCAGGTCTGGACCTTCGTTTTCTTCTTGCTCCTCTGCGTCCTCCTCCTCCTCCACATCGCTCAACTTGTTTACAGCTTTCTTTCCTGAGGAAATGACACCAATCACTACATAGCAGTCAAGAGACATCTCACCACTATTACTTTATTGCTGCTACTCCCATAGGTTGCCTTTGCGTAGATGCTCTGCAGAATATTATCAATGAGAGTGTCTTAGTTGAATCAGTGATTATTGTGTGCATGCTTCCTGTGTTTATACTGGATTCTCCTGTATCCTTGGGAAGTAATAGATGAGAACTCCATAAAAAGCTATTTCTCTTTGCTCTCCTGTTTGAAGTCACATAGAAATACACTGATTTGCTGACCGAGAAACTGGAGAGGTTAAGTCTAAATATTATTTCTATATATATCAATATAATGACATGCCATCTTGTAACAAAGGAAATCTGAATGGTCCCATGTAAATAAATATTATGATGAAGGAACCTCTATCCAAGTGCTGATGATAATAGAAAAATAATGTTTTAGTACCTGTTCTTTTTCTGTTTCGCTTCTTAGGATTCTTCTCTGTGACTGACTTGAGTTTCTTCTTTGTCTTCTGATATTCCAAGATTTTCTCTAGCAACTTGGAGAAGTATTCTAGATCCAATTTGCGCCTCTCCCCTGCGAAAGCACAGCGCCGAATCAAACAGTGGCCTGATTCATCAAATGCATAAGAAAGACAAACACACCTCGCAAACAGTTTACATCCGCATGTATTCAAATCTAGATCCTATTAATGCCAAAGAACACCAGACAAAACATTCACTGACTACTTGCAGCTGTAAAATGACACAGTTACAATAAAATGGCTGCTGGCAGATACTTACTGAAGGCTTTGTCAATCCTCCAGGCATTCTGGCGCTCTTCTTTTTTGAATTTGTTCTGAAATGTTCAAGTCAGCTCATTAAGGAATGTCCCAGATCACCTACACAATCTTGACAAAATTAAACTCAACAATACACTCGGCACTATTTTTCCACATACCTTTATCTCTGAGCGAGCTCTGTGGGGAAATAGTTGACACACCATAGAAAAGTCTGTCCCCACCATGCTTATGGCCAGAAAGAACATGTCTGTCTCTGTTTGACAAAAAAAACAGGATTCAGGTGACTTGACAAAATGTAAAGAAACACCTGGGGTTGAGTCTTGCACCGTTACAATGTTAGAGTGGTGCACCTTCATTGGACCATGGCTTGGTGTAGGTGCCTTTTCTGAAGCTGGAGTAGGTGGTGGTGGAGCCACGCTCAAAGATCGGGTCCCTATTCTGACATGGATTTGGGCCTTTGGCGCGCTGGACTTCAACTGTCAAGCTGCGATTCAGTGAAAGGAAACTTCACTCATCTGGTACCAATCTCACGATTCCCTCCAATGTTGCTGAGGCAGTGAGGTAGATGTTCATTCAACTATGAGCACTGACCTCTCCTCGTCTATGATGAGCGACCCATCCTCTGCTACCTTCACCTGGGGAACCAACAGTGGCTCATCCTCCTCACCCTCTGCCTCAGCTGCCTCCTCTAGCTCCTCCTGCTCTTCGTCCTCTCTGTGCTTTGGCTGGGAAGACGCTGGCTTAGATGCATCTGAGAGTACACTGGGTTCCTGAGCGCTCTCTGGTGAACTAAGGTTAAACAGAAAAGAGAAACTATGAACAATTTTGACCGGATGAATCAATGGAGGTTGAACAAGAAATTCAGCAATGAACTTTTGGAAATTTGATGGAAATATAGACAGTTGGAACTTACTCCTCCCTCACAGGTAAAGGTGTGACTACAGCCTCATCCTCCTGTACACAGTCTTCTAAGAGAGACCTGAAGAAATCAACAATTTGTGATGTGAAATTGCAAATCATTCGAACTGAGGTTAAAAGATACTCAGGGAAATTGTAACTTACGTCATAGGGTTGGACAAGGGCAGGTAGTGGATAAGGTCTCGCATTGTCATTTTAGCAGGGTCTAGGGTGTATTCCTTAGCACGAGCTTTGCTTTTCTTGAGTTTCTGAAAGATTAAACAAAAAGTTAAAAAATGGAAACAGTACATGCAGTCTGAAAAACAGAACATAAACAGGAGGTGGCTGCTGCCACTCTGGCTCACCTTTTCTTTGTGAATCTCCTGCCGGAGCAGCTCCCTGAGTTTACGGGCCTTTTCCAACCGCTGCAAGTCTGAGGGGTCATTCAGAAGTCTGCTCAGCGAACACTTTGGTGCTGACGTGGACAGTCGGCGCTCAGACGACACCAAAGACTTTGCTTTCTCTGAAATTTCAGGAGCTTCTCTGACTGGTAAACTTGGGGGAACTTTGTCAGGAGCTTTGAGAGCATCATCCAGAACTGGGCTATCTTCTCCCCCTTTTGTTTGGGGTTGGTCTGTTGAAGGCGCTGCTAAGTTTGAATCAGCCAAGGAGTCGGCCACATCACAGGTGGCCACAGTGGGCTCAGCCTGCTCTTTGAGCTCTGTGCTCTCCTCTGAAGGCCCCCGTGATCTTGGAGATGGTGCTGTGGTTCCACAGGGTTTGGAGGGGTCAGGACTTATGTGGGCTGCAGCATCAGTTTGAGCAGGCAATTCTGGAAGCATCTTGACTGGGGACTTTGGAGTTCGAGCAGCGAGGGAGACACGTCCTGTGGCCACTTTTGGCTTAACAGCAAAACGCTTCCTCCTTTGGGGCGCAGCCTGGGAGCTAGTGCCTTCAGTCGTTTGTTCATTACTGTCCCTGTGCACAGAGAGTACCGTATTTCCAATCTTATTATCCTTACCAATGTTTTCATTATTGTTATTACTATTATTATGAGAGTTAAAACTACACAATATCAATAATGGCAACAGCAATAATAATAGTCATAATATCAAAAAATAATAATACACTTCAAAATATCCTTCCTTGATCTTTTGTGATGGAAATTCAAATTGTACATCCCTAAAACCAATTACAATAATCAAAAGCTCCGATACAAACATGGCATAACTTTTTGCTGCACAGGTAAGAATAACTGACTCAATCTTGAGTCTGATTCAATCATGAGTATGACTCACCTCGCAGCAACAGCATTGTTCTCGGGAGGCACAGCTGCAGAGGCATCTGTCACACTGACAGCAGTGTTGCTCTCAGTTTCTATGGTCTTGGCCTCACGGGCCTCCTGCTTCTGTGCGGGTCCATGCGGAGGTGCTGCTCCTGCTGCCGCAGGTTTCCCCGCGCTTACAGCGGACCGAGTGCTAACATTCGGCCTAACACTTATCCTGGACCTGCGAATCATTTGTGCCTAAGGGTACAAAAATGACAACGCTGATTAAGCAGTATTTATCATGGCAATCCACTCCCAAGCCAGTAAGATGTTGGATGCTGAGGAAAACACGGACAAATTGGAGCGAACATATAGCTGGGATCACATTTGAGACTCCTACTGTGTGATTCACTGAATTTTGTGGAGAGATGGATTCTCTCCTCTATCACTATACTTATGTAATATCTGACATTGCTGGCAGGGTGTGTGACTACACACAAAGAAAAACAAAACACAAACTCAAGAGTAGCGACTGATAACGGTGTGACGTCACTGGGCGACTCTGACAGATGGGGGATGGGGTTGGACCTTACAACAAACGTCAAAGAAACAAATCCATCGCTAACTGGTGGCGTAGAATTTCATAAACAATTAGTAATCATTTGGAAACGACACAGTCGATTTAGGCCTCAAAGGGAGCAAAGGGTGTGGGATTACTATGAAAAAATCCCACAAATCTCCTACAGTGGTCAGCTGAAGTGGGGAGCGCCCTCCGATTTACTTAGACGCAACATGAGGAAAAGTGTGATATCGTCGTTAAGTGCGCTAATTCTATCGGCGACATACCTTCTCACTGTACTGCCATTCACGGAGACACTACCGGCTGGATCGGCGGCGATGAGGCGTAAACAACCATTCGTTCCACATGCAGACACAACTACGCCATGTTTTTTCCTCACTCGCCTTGTTCTCAAGTTTACGAGGTTCGTTTGCTAAATGATTGGTGCAGTACCGCCATCGTGTGGACTGGAGTACTAAAGGCGGGTATTGAAAAATATACAGTACTCAATATGAAGTACAAATTTGACCCTACCTTTTAGACGTAGACTTCTCAGGGCAACGAGATGGTTGTTCTGTATGTTTAATAATGTACTTTAGTAAAGGCCTGTTCAGTGAAAATGTGCCATGGGATCACCTCCTGGCCTCTCTTAACGAAGATTAACATTTCTGTCTCACGGCACCACATTCGGTATAAAATTTAATTCACCATCTTTCGTTAGATTCTGAGCACCGAGCTCTGAGTATTTCGTTAAATTCCACACAAAAGAGTCGATTTTTATCTTTTCACATTACTGGTAACATTCTTCCGAATATACTTTAAATGTATGTCGCCCTCCAGTGTACCTAGTGAAGTACTTGCATTAAACGTTACATCTACATTCAGTGTTGGGAAGATCACATTGGAAATGTAGTTGGTTACAATTACAAGTTACCCTGTTGAAAATGTAATAGTAGTGTAATTATATCAATTACTTTCTCAAAGTAATGTAACTAATTACATTTGGTTATATTTTGATTACCCTACTTAATTTTGAATGAATGCTCTTGACTGTTAACCATTTACCATTTTAAGACCTGATAGTGTTAACCTTTCAGCAGTACAAAAGACTACATAAAGACAATATAATAAAAGACTCCACAAGATTGAACTTCAGTACTTCAGTTTTTTATTCTGAGAACAGCTGTGCATACACATCACATTTTTCATTATCTTAGCATATCTGTAAACTTTCATAAAAGTCAATGCAAATTTTGGGCACAACTTCAATTAAAGCACTTGCTCTGTGTCATTCAAAAATCAAACTTGTCATCACGTAATCTACTACGCATGAAAAGAGACACAAAAGGTTGGCACTTCTTCCCTATTGTATTTTATGTGAGTACAGTACTTACAAGTAACTGAGTGACAGCTAGGCTATACGTACCCTTAGATGTGTCTTTAGATTTGACATCGACTGTTTCGACGTCGACAGCACCTTCACCGCTGGTAAACACTCTTTGCATTGTACAATAACGTTCGGGCCTTTGTCGGCTTTCTCAAAAAGTGGTGTTTGTGTTTCCAACTCAGGGACATATTTTTCCGCGCCTCGTACATGTTGCTGAGTCTGACGCTGACTGAATGACACATGACCAGAGACAGCCAATCGGAAGTGTCAGTCTCCAACATGCAGTTTTGGAAGGAGGATGTTGACATGAAAAAACAATTGGATGAATCTGAGCGTTTGCGGCTATTTTTCAAATGTAACTAAATTTGTAATCATGGAAATTTCCAAAAGCAACTGTAATTTAATTACACATTTTCTCCCTGTAATGTAACGGATTACAATTTAATTACGTAACGTTGTTACATGTCATTCGTTACTCCCCAACACTGTCTACATTGCAAATGAAAGTAATTTCCAAATGCAGTACATTTGCTAAGCTCTAATGCAGCATGAATAAGATGTAGAATGCATTCCTCATTATGTACAAGTAATTATGAAATCACTACATGTGAAAAATGTAGACATCAGACTGAAATCTAGTCTGGGGACCAGAGTATGGCATACCCTCTTGCAACCCCTGCGACTGAATGTCACGATAACTGTGAAATATATGATCATACCTGTGTGTATATGCCTGTAAACGTTACCCTTGTGTATGTACTTTTAATCACTGACAGTCAATTGTAAATTTTTCCCTTGGGGCATTGATAAAGGGCAACTTTCTTCCTTAGATTGCAATGTGTTCTTTGTGTAATGCTCATAAATAAAGTCTGAAACCACTCAGTATCATGGACAATAAAATAGTGATGGGTGTATACTGAAATTAGTGGCATTAGTGGGACTAATAAATTAAGAAATAGTTTGTGTGTCCATAGTGGATGTTCCTGGTACACAGGAGTGCTGTGTAAAATATACTACAGTAGGAAAATCACAGTACATTAAAATCCCTGCATGTACTATCATAACTACATTTACAACATTTAAGTTTTAGATTGGGTCGAGAAATTTGCAAATGACAAAACTTAACTCTTACAGAAACCTTAAAACTTAAGCAAAGCCATTGTGGCAGTGATTTAAATCTTCACTGTGATGAATTTATTTCTTGCATCCTAAGACTACACAGCTTGTGGCTTTAACAAATATGTCAATGTGTGCACATTTTTCAACATTGCATTTAATCTACCATGCTGCGATTGATTCAGCTTTATTCATTTCTTATAGACAATATCAGAACATCTTCTCTCATGTTTATTTTCCTCAACACAACAGGACACATTTATTTTGTCTGCCAGATCAGTGGTGTTCGGAAGTAAGGAAACTGCTGATTGGACAGAAACAACAACATCAAAAGGCAGAGGGGTAAAAGAGTCAGCGGGATTCTTCATTCAGATCGTCTCTTCTATCTCGTCACAGCTTGTCTTTGTTATTTGACTGTGTAGCTCTCCGCTCATCAATCCATGCAAGTCTTTCTGGGAGGACATGGAACATTGCAAAAACATTTTTTAAGAATGCAACGAGCAGATACAAATCGAAAACATGTGAGGGGGAGCAGGGTCTTACCAGCAAAAGCATATTTGATCAAGCAAAGGGATTTCCAAAGGGATCTCCAAATGCAGCAGAGGAACCTGCTGTCTGGTTTACTGGAGTGCGCTGGAACGGGATTCAGGTCAAAGGTCAGGGGCAGGGTCAAGTCAGACATCATTATGCATCACTGCCAAGTAAAAACAATTCCTTTCCAACCCCGGTGCAACTTACCATGGGTACCAGCGGCGCTCCAAACGCGTTGGCACTGGCATTTGGAGCCCCAAATGCTTCATCAAACATGCTCTGAGTGGCACCTGCTCCCTCAGGTGCTGCTGAGTTGTTTGTGAGGGGAGCAGTTGAGAAGGCAGCGTTGAGAAGGCCTGGGTTGTGGTTTGGAGCTGGGGCAGCAGCAGCAGCAGGAGCCGTTTTAGGAGCATCTGCTTGCACAAGAAACAATCACAATTCGTCATAACTCTGACAAGGGTGCCAGCAGGCACGTGTGTGAGATGCAGCCTGTGTACCGTTAGCCGCTGAAAGTTGTTTGATGTCAAAATCGTCATGATCGGCAGATTCCTGAGCGACGCCTACTTTACTGGAAAAGTACAGACTGAACGCTCCACCGTCGCCGTCACCAGGTGCTGCAGTGGAGCTAGACTCTTGCTCGCCTTTCCTCGCTGGAATGGCGGGGGGCTTGGCCAGCTGGAAGTCCTTAAACATGTCCTTCCCAGTCTTCTTCTCTTTATCTCCGAGAGGGTCCAAAGCCTTGAAGGCACTGTTCTCCACCCTTGGAGAGGTCACCGGTGGCTTTGGAGGGGGGCGTGAAGGATTGTGCTGCTCACCAAGACCGCCGAATGGATTGGGCAGGAAAGGATTGGTCATGGCCGGTTGCCCCCAGCCTGGTCCACCCATTGGTGGCGGTGGCTGTGCCCAGGTGTGAGGTGGTGAGACCGGGGGGACACCAAACTGTGAAGGCATCTGCCGGTTCCAGGCTGTTGGTGGTATCGGTACGCCACCGAAGGCAGATGGCTGAGGGAAGTTGGGCCGTGGACCGGGAGACATCCCTTGGCTGACGCCTCCTGGCATGGAAAACATGGCAGTGGGGGCCTCCCACATGCCTGCACTGGGAACAGTGGTGGTGGCAGGAGCACCCAACTGGAGACTCCCTGAAATTGGAGGGGAAAACGTGAGAAAACAAGAACCGTGGCACATCTGTGCTCACTCGGACAACTCGTGCTTGAGGTGCTTTACCCAAAGCAGCCATGGAAGAGGCAGGGGAAGTGACAGGTGCAGCAGTGAACAGGTCACTTGGAACAGAAGATCCCTCCGACTGACCAGGGGTAGCAAACAAGTCTGCCCCAAAAAGGTCGGCTGATGTAGCCTAGCCACGGGGAATAAAAAGACAAAAAAATATTACAAGCATGTTTGTACCTACTTACGATGACAACCACTACAGATTCCGTTACATTTGTTCTCACTTCGACATTTCGCATGCAAAGCAGCCCAACCTACCACTTGCTTTGTCACTGATGCATCAGATACAAACCAACAGTGAGCGATGTTGCAAAGACTGACCCTTCACTCACAAGCACGTGACCGGTACACATGCAGTTAGTCCCATTCACATCAGCCGAAAAGTGGATGCAATTACTCCCCTGTGCATCTCTACTTTAAAAGCCAAATGCACCCAAGCCCCAAGGCACCGTGTGGCAAATCCTAATATACGTCCAAATCCAATGTTCAAGAACGGAGAAAGTTAGAAGACCAACTTCTTGTGCAGAAAACCAGCTACGGACATCATTCATGCAAGAGTGACTCATCCCACTGTGGAATTTCACCTTTGCACTCCTTCGCCCTCGTCCGGCCTTAGTGCTCTGTGGAGGCGGGCTAATCACAACCGCATCCTTGCAATCAGACGCTGGTGGTCGTTTGTCATGCGTTACGCCGTTAGAGAGGGAAGACGTTTTCTGAGATGTGCTAAAGGGGTTTTTGTGTGAAAATGTCCCAGGGTCGTTCTCCTCGACCGAGGCCAGGGTATCGCCATTGACCATTGCACCACCCAGTGGCCACTGGCCATTACTGAGAGCGAGGATCATAGTCTTACTCGTCAAGCCGTTGAGGTGCTGATTAAAGTGCCCCGAGTCTCCATTCATAAAAGTCGTGTTAACGATGCAGGAAGAATTCTGTGTGTGATTTGTGGCAGTTTGTGAATCATTGTGGGTTGGCGATGGGGTGAGAGGGTCGTCTCTGAAAGGGTCGCTGTCGGGGGTCGGAAAGTAGCCAAATTTTGCGCCAAAGGGCTTCTCTGTTTGGGGGGATGCCCAAGGATCAGGGACAGAGGAGGTAAGAAAAGAGGTCCCCTTTATGCAATTCTGATTATTGTCAACTTCAGCAGTAAAGTCCAGTAAGAGAATATCATTACAGTCCTGGTTAAACAAGAGGAGGAAGGAGGGGGAGAGAAGAGACAGATTTATGAATCAGGTCTGCAGGAGGAGATGGGCAGTTACAAAAAAAAATTCAAATCACGTGGCGATGAAAGGACAATTTAAAGTTGCTATTTGTAGAGTAGAGCTCCTTTCACACATTGCGCCTTTATGAATTGGGGAATTCAAAGAGGGTTAAAGAGATAGACCACTGAAGTATGGTGAAACTAGAAAACCCAATATTCAAATTTGGAACAAATTTATGTTCCTCATTGTCTGAGATAATTGAGCGCAGAGAGGCAGACTCAGACTATCAGGTATTTTCAAAGTACTGACTCAACAGCTCTACAAGTAGCAGCTTTAAAAAGATGACAAACATTGACAGATTAGAAGGAAAAAAAATAGCAGCAGAAACTCAATTCTTAAAGAGCCATTTGCGGAACCAATTGTCATTAAATGTCCTTGAATAAAACTAGAGATGTCCGATAATATTGGCTCACCGATATTATCGGCCTGATATTAGCATAAAAATTTAATATCGTATCGGATTTTTTTGCTTTAAAACCGATAAAATAAAAACCGATAAAAATACAACAATGCTTGCGTTACACTGAAATAGTGCCTATGCGCTCCTGAAGCGTTTACCGGCGCACATATCGGTATCGGCTGTTATCGGTATCGGTAAATTGAGACTTGGACAATATCGGCATATCGGATATCGGCAAAAAAGCCAATATCGGACATCCCTAAATAAAATGGTTCCCTTTACAGAGCTGAGCTTGCAAACAGAATGATATGGAAGTGAAGATGAGGTTATGCAGTAGAGCCACTTTGATCAGAAGAACTTAAGTGTACTGCGTCTCAGACTATTCAATCATCAGGCAGATGAAGCATTTATCTGGAATGTTCCCTTACAGACACAGGCAGATTTGGTTGTGTGTGTTTGCTTAACTGGACTTCACTGTCATGCAGGGAGAAACACTCTGAATTACCCTACCAGCTGTGCTATGCCACCAGGAAGACGTGCGAGGTGGAACGCTACATGACGGGGGTACTCACAGTTGGAGCCTGGATGTCTGGGGGGGTGGACATGTCTCCAAAAAGGTCAAGCTGATCGACAGGCTGAAGTCGAGAGTAATGAAAAGACATTTTTTTCCTTAATACTGACAGTAAGGGGACAGTTGACTTTCATTATGATTGACACAGGCGCCTTACTTGGACACTTTTAACTTCCTCGTCCATACTTAATAAGGCATCACCACCATTCTGAAAACAAAAAACAGAGGGGCTCAACCTATCAACCTTTGGAATCTATTTTAAGGAGCACAGTTACGCTGCTTACCTCAACCACTGTGCTACCATTCTCAACCTGCAAACAGATGAAAAATATCATGTGCTTGACTCCAGCATTCTTCCTGAAGACATTTCTGTTCAAATGTTTGATGTAAAGGAAAATGCACTGGGATGCAGTGTTGACGCTCAAGCCGTTGGATTTCCTCATGGAAATGTTTTTCATTTTCTCTCCGAGATCCTAAGATCACCGTTGACTTGTTGCATTGCGCCTGTCCTGCTTTCCTTAAACTTGCTTTAAATTGAAATGCCTTTGGCAATCCCCGTAGAACCGTTACCTTCTGCGAGGCTTCAGCCTCCTTCTTCCTCATGTTGAAGATGACCTGGAAGAGATCTTTCAGGTCAATCACCAGGGGCTCTGCCTGAATGAGGGTCAAAGAAAAGACACCATGTTACCCACTGTTATGCAGTGCACACCGCTTTCGCGCAGTCTCGATGCACGTTTGTGTGTGTATGTGCTTTACCTACCTGCTGTGCTGTCTTAATGGCAAAGAACTGATGCTGTCCCTCTGCTCCACACACATAACCAAATGCACGGTTATCCGTCACGTCTCTGGCGATGAATGAGATCTTATTCACTACATGCTCGTGCTCGATCACCTGGATGACAGGAAGAAATTTTGCAGTTTTTTGCTGTAAACCCCAGTTGGAAATGGAATAACAGTACAAAAACCTCAAAAGCAGCCGTAGCGTCTTCATGTGATCAACTGGCAGAACTCACCCCTGATCTCTCATCAATGATCTTGATGCCGGACATGGAGATGTTGACCCAGATCCTCTGTTTGTGTTTCCCTTGGGATCTTGCAGCGACTGCCATGCCCTACAAAAAGAAAACAAAAAGTCAATGCACCAGACCTGCACAAGTGAAGATAATACCATAGTAATCGGAAAGGATTGAGTTTGGGATTGTATTTCACTGTACACTGTCGCCCTCTGCAGGGCCATAAAAACACTACTACAAACAGGGAGGGCCCTGTTGGGGAAAATTGCCTTTCATGAGAGCTGGGAACTGTGATGCTTACCAATTCAAAAATACACACAAGGTGTGATGTAAGGGTGTCCGTCCAGACATGTGAAGTCTGGCGTACCATGACAAATGGAACATTTCATAACCTGGCAAAACTGAGTATGACATTCGCAATTGTTTGCCAAGTGCAGGCGATCCATGACTAGCTCCGAATCACCGATGTCCCCAGCGTTTTCATTCCTTTGAGTGCTGAGAGGCCGCAGGCCTGGTCTCACATTGCACCTTGAGTTTCATCATGGAGTCCTGGCACATCTTGTCTCCTCTGGCCTCAGGGACGTCGTCAATGCCGATCAGCTTGGCCTTGTACCTCACGCCATCCCCTCGAAACCTGCCCAGCAGGTACTCGTCTGTTTTCTCGGGCACTGCAAAGAAAAATGGACATTCTTTGGGTCAAGGCCAATGCGCTACGTTAACTAAGGACAGACGCCACATATGAAGGACTGCATTTCTTATTTACCTTTCTTCTTCTCTCTCCGGAATGGTGCCTTGGTTGGGACGGATGCGGGAGAACTGGGCGGGCTGCTGGAGGCGGGGGTCTCAGATGGCGACGGGACGCTGGGATCATCAGCGGGAGGTGTGCTGGTCTCCACCTCTGCAGACATGATGTGGACCGGACCTCAATGGGACAGGAGAGCAGACTGGTGGCGTTGGGGGGGAGCGGGGAGATGCCAGCTCTGTGTGCAGGGTCAGGGAGGTCAACTGAGCAAGGGGAGTCTCAGTACCCACACATGCTCCTCTAGTTAGATGCCTGGAGTGGGAGAAGGAGGAGGAGGTGAAGGAGGGATGGCATGTGGAGGGGACGAGGACAAAACAGGCCTGCAACAACACAGACAGCATTGATTCCCTGCGTTTCATGAGGAAACATATTCCTTTGACGATCCTCTGTAAATCTTAAGAATCTCAGACTTCTGTGAAACGCAGAGGGACAACAAACCCACACGGCCTGGGAAGCCCCTCATCTTCACAGCAAGAGAGCAAATGGCTGAACATTATCACCCCCATGTGTGACTGAAGATCCAAACAACAAAGTTGCTTGACAGTAAAGCAGTGGTATCTGTTCTTAAAGCACACACAGTCATGTCAGGCTTCACATAACTGCAGAGAAAACAAGATTATTTAGTGAGGCGAAGGAGCAACTCGTCCTCCCCACCGCCTATTCTACCATTTGCTGTCACCTCACTAAACTAAACCTCTGACAGCATAGATGTGTGTGTGTTAGCTAGGCTTACCTGAGGGCCCAAATCGTGAAGCTGCATTGAACCACCACTGTGAAACGGTGACCAAAGGTTCCCAAACGGGCAAAGGTTGAGCAATTACCTGATGCTGCTTTAACACCAACAAAGGCAAGAACCTCGTGATGCCCAGTGGGTCAATTAAACTGTAAAAGACCGTCTTTGGAATATAATTCTGCACCATAAATGCAAACCATTGATTGCAATGAGGATGGAAGAAATTGTGTGTTTTATAAAACTAATCCTTAAAAAAATAATAAATAAAAACAATTCATCCCAGAGCCAGTGCATGTACACACTCCATGCTGAGGCAGATCATTAGTTCATTCATAAAAGTTGTAGCATAAGGAGGAGATAAGAAATAAGAGATAAGACTTGAGGTGAATCTCAGGTTGGTGGCACCAGTGGCCTCTTAATCATACTGTATCTAACCATTTCAGATATTTCTTCCATACATCAATATCAAAACAAGCCCTTGTGCTCTCAATCGCATGCAGTTTTCATTTAGTTTAACTGATTGTGACCTGAAGAAATATGGATTTCTAATGACATGATGCTCACGTAAAAACAGCTTCTGTAAAACTATGAAACCCTTTTCATCCATGGTGCAACCTTGAAGATGAGGAGTGTGTGTTTAAGGAAAGTTGGATGCACACGCATTGCATGTGGAGCCCAAGGAGACGGGCTTTGTTTACACTCCTTTACCAGTGCCTGGGACACATGATTTTAGTTGTCCAGTAACTACAGCAGTATCAGAGTCCTGATGCTCTCTCAGAAAACTCTTATAAAAAACTGTGAAATGTCAGCAGTTTCCCGCAGCATGGAGTTAAAGGATCACACTCTAATAACTAACCTGACATTTTACAGCTGGCGGATGAGGGATACTATCAAAACAGGGCTATTAGAAAACCGTTGGCGCATCGAGCTACAGTCACAACACAAACAACACAGAGCAAAGCCTCTCAGTTCGAGATGGGCTGGCAGAGCACAAGTGTAAATTCAGCAGAATAGGAGTAGTGAAAGCACAGAAATGTCACAATCCTAGCCTGTCAGGAAATGTAAACTACTGCACATCTGGAGGAAATCAGGGAGTGACTCAGTCTGCAAGTGAATGAGATGGTGAAATACCACAGGCCCACTGTGAACACAGAGGGCAAACACTTCTCGCACAACCTGAAAACGGCCGAGTAGTAAAAAAAAAAAAAAAGAAAAAAAAAGGGGTCTACAATGGCTTTCTGTACCACTTAGGCCATTTCACGGCACATTTCCGGGCATGATTTTCGGGGGGAAAATCTGAGGTCATACATGAAGGATCCAAAGAATGCCACAGAGGCACAATCCCTCCAGGCAGAACTTTATAACATGTTATCTCAGTCGAACCACTAAACTGGATAATGGTTAAAGCTTTTTTCCCTCAGGTATTTGAAGGTAAACTGCTTTGCTGCAGCTACTCCCACTGCTGACAGTGTTTTCGCAAACTTCTTCCACGCAGCTTCTTCCACACAACTTCCTGAGATCCTTTGATTCTCTACGCAATGAAATTTACAATGACGTAAACCGATAGTCGTGAACAAATGAGGGAATAACTCACCTTTTTGGTAAAAACAACTCAAGTTCTGTAAGTCCCGCAGCAGCAGCAGCAGCAGCAGCAGCAGCGTTCTCCGTTGTCCACGGTGATGCCTGTGCAGCTCTGGTGTGACTGAGTCAAATCAAACACAGCTTCGGGAAATGAGCAGGAGTCAGATGTTTTCCGCTGTTCTGTTGACAGAAAGGAGAGAGGCTACTGCAACCTCCCAGTTTAACCCTTCGCTGGCCTGAGTGCACACAGCTCCCACTCAGAGGGGGGAGTTCTCCACATTAGGGGAACACGAACACACAAACACACATGCATTACATTACAGATGAAAAATTTGAGCCGTACCTGTGAAACTCAGAAATTAAGAGCACGGTACTCGGCGCAAGCACACACTCTGCTCAGCTGTGCGTGATGTGAAGGGTCAAAAGGTCACACAGCCACTCCGGTACCATCATCCAACTCTACAGCTCCACAGGAAAGTATCTATTTTTTATTCTGGTCCAACAAAACCGTGTTGTCTGGGAAAAAAGTGACTTTACTCCTTGTAACGATTTAACGATAGCTATCCAAAAACAGTGACAGAACCACAGAGAAGAGGACGACAGATATCGTCATGCCGCCAATGTTTGCAATACCTTCAATCACTCAGAAGCACACACACACTTATACACACCTCTTAAAAAACACAGCCTTACTGAGTGAGAGTCCAGTGAGGGAGCGAGAGCCGGCAGCACCAACAGGACCCTGCGGCTGCTGAGGCATCATCAGTATTTATCGCACACACCTGCCGCTCCTTCTCAGTGGACCAGTAAGATGTGTGGGACAAACCAACAGGGTTGCTTTGGGTTGGTCTGCGTGGCGACATTTTTGACCTGCTCTCTGATTTCTGGGGAGTTTTGCAGGCAACAGCAATGTTGATTACAGCGGCAGCATATTTTACAGAGTAATTTCACTCATTTTCTGCATTAGCAAACCTGTGCAAAGACTTGAAAAGTAAGACTTGCTCAAGATATTTTTATATTGTTGGAATGATTTTGTCATTTTTTTGTAGTATTTTTGTATTTGAAGATAGAATAAACTTGTTTTTTCACATTTTCAGAACTGATGTGGAATTTTTCACATATCATCATAACATGTTTTCACTGGAGATATAGAATCTTTGGAATCTCACCTCAAACATATTGTATTATCATGGTTATTATGTAAATACAAATGAGTTGTCGATAACATAGATTACACTGTGTTACCCGGGTATTTGTTGTATGAACAATTTCTGAAACAGTATAGCATGTTCAATGTCTCGCCAATATCAGTCTCTTGAAGTTGATTCACAGATGAATAAAGAACCAGTTTCTCAACACGTGTGCTGTAGTTGTGGGATGATGAGAGTGGAAATATTTGTTTGTCTTTTTACCCAGATGCTCAAGGAATCTATTGCAGCCCAACATCAGTGACACGCACTTGCTGTTGCTGATACCAAAAGTGGAAAATCAGAACCAGATTAATTTCCTTTGTCTCTTTGTTGATTGATACATACTCAAATTCTGTGGAACATGACAACACGAGATCTGGTAGCGAGAGGCTGTAGAATGACAACATCAATGCTTCCTCTTACGAAAGTAAGTTTTGCTTCCCTCACCAGACAATACAAAAATGATTGTGACTCAGCCATGACTGCTTAGATTCTGCTGCTCTAAGCATTTGGGGGACAAATTGCCCTGAAAAAAATCATCCCTCACACAGGAAATGATGCTCTGGCTGACATCCATCGGCACCAACGCGCATTTGTTTAGGTTAAGTGAGGGAGGAATGAATTGATCATATTCATGCTGTTGATTTGCCTCACACCAATAATGTATCAAGTTACTTCATCACTCTTAAGTCAGAAACATCACATCATTCCAAACAATCTTGTCGGATTGGAATGTGAGACAGGTCGTCCCAAACGGCTGTCTCCCTGTCAAACCAAATAACTGGAGGCGTCTGTAGAGTGTTACTGGATGAAAACGAAGGAGGAGAAAAGAGGAAAGGGACAAAGGAAGGACGTCCTTCCTGGCCCTGTGTCCTGTATTGTGCTGACAGAGGCTGTTATTTAGGAGATGAGCCCCCCAAAAAACTGATTCTAATTCTCTGAGAAAGAGCTTGTTTGCCAAAGTCCTGATGGTATGAACGCTTTTCTTGATATGTTCCATAGGAGACTGTTTTCTCAAATTTCCAATTGAGATAAATGAAGCTGAAGTGATTTAACCAAGTAAATTACTTTTGCTGGGAATAATTTTCTTTTCTGAATGTAACATCTGCATTGTTTTTCTTGTTATGTGAACATAATTTGAATGGCAATAACATACAAATCAAAATAATATAGGAGAAATAGGTCAATATGCTTCCTGTTTGTGAACTTTGGTAATAGCTGCTGTTGATGTCCAATGATGTTTGCTCTGGTTCTTTCCTCTGCTTACTTCATGGTAGGAAGGCTGCAATCCAAACATCAAGCGTTTAGAACTGAAATCTGAAGACACATCCAGAATGACATAGCCACTTATCTCTGCCACATAATTGAGGGAATCCTGTCCTCTTATCCTCCCCTATCCAACTCTACCCTTTTTTTAATCTATATCAGCCTCACCACAGCAACTACCATCTTTGGAGCACAAATTTGTTAACTGTAACATCACTCTATTCCTTTCGTGACGAAGCATAAGCTGAACGTATACAATAGGAAATCAGGACTCTGGTTGTCCCATTTGTGCCAACCAACCCCCCAAAAAACAGGAAGTCTTTCTGGTTCACAGATATGTGGGCCAAGCACCTCAACTACCCCCGGTTTCCTGAGACGGTGACGGGAAACTGTCAGACCGGGCAGAAGTGGTGACTTCAGCAATTATTTGTGCTACTCAACAGCCTGTGACCAAACAGCCCCTAGACAAGCCCAACTCAGCGCACAGGCGTTTTATCAAGGCCAGGGACAGAGATGGTAACAGGGCAGGCCCCAGACTGATGGTGGGGACTTAGGGGAATAGAGTTCGGCTGGTGTTTATCCAAGTCAGCAGAAAATATCCCTCAGCTAGGAACACTGATGACAAAATGAACAAAGAAAGACATCTTGCTACTGCTGAGAAGCAGAATTACTTGCAATGATTACAAACTCACAAGATTCAGCCAATGTAGTGTTGATGCAAACATTGTTCTGTGCCCTGGTTTCCCTTAAATTTACAGACAACACCCGCCCCCCTCTTTTTTTGAAGAACCAGAACTGCACTGTCAGCAAGAGTCTCCAGAATCACATGACCTGGTCCAACGGGCTTGAAGTTCCGGCATATTGTGCAAGGGCTACTGTGATTCTTTAAACAAAAGGTTAAAAAAGACAGGTTAATCATGTCAAACTGTCATTTAGGCATGACTTCGAGTGTTACATGCTGTGGTATGCGAGGAATGACCAGGGTGCACTACGCAACTGATTTAACTTTAACTTCTATTTATTTGTAAAATTGTGCTATCTAGTGGGCACATGCTATCACTACAACCTGTGCGATGGAAAGCAGCGCACACGCACACAAGCCCACACGCACATGATGCTAACCTGATCACAAAAGTTGGCAGTGTTATCAATCAGTTCCAAGTTGTTCCAAGCTTCTTCTCTCAATATTTGCTTTGACTTCCTGTAAAAAAAAAACTCCCTAATAATTGCATAATCATGGGGACAAAGAAAATAACAGAGCCCATGACGAAGCCGAGGTAAAGTTGGTTGTTTTAAAAGGTGTGAATCACCAACTAAACTTAAGTTTAACAAGATAGTATCAATTTACTTAGTTAAAGTGAAAGATATCACAGCACATACTCATTTCCAAGAGACTGTCTGTTGTACCCCTAAATGTGTGGTGGTCTTCTAGAATTAGCACAAAGCTAACGCAACACTTTACCAATTATCATACCGTAACAAAACGTGCAAAATGGGAGACAGCAACAAACTCATAGACACCAGTGAAAGACTGACTGTCAAAAAGTCAACAAATACGCCTGTTCTATCTTAGTTGATATAGAGCAAAAGACTTCCAGTATGTTGTGAAATGAGAGGTATATTGACCGAGTGAGTAAAAAGCTCCCGCAAACACAGCAGAAATTCTGGAAATTCCGGGCTCCAAATCAGTGTTCATGCACCTGAAATTCATGCAACAACAAAGTCCATTTTCTCTTTTGGGTTGCAAATCATTAACTCAGTAGGTGCATAAAAGCAGCACCATCTCCCCTCTTGGATTTCAGAGTTTAATCATGAGGACTCCAATCTTGTGCAGTTTGTGTCTCTCTTTGGCATTAATACAACATGTAAAGTAAGTTCACCTTTTCCACCGCATCCTTCATTTGAAATCGAGATCCTTTTTTTGAAATATACATATCGGAATTAAATAAGCCATTTGTCTACACATTTTAGGGGAGCTGAGGTTCTAGATCCACCCCCAGTGAGTTGTATGTGGAGCCGCTGGTCAGAATGGACTCCTTGTGACCCCTGCACAAAAATTCAGGTAAGTCTGTTGAGGCTGTGGAAGAAGAGCCCTCAGCACCTCAGGGGTCCATTACATTTAATAACAAGTGTGATGTAATTAGATTTTGTGATTTATTTATTTTTTTGTGATTGGCCAGAGACGATCTCGGAGTCCATTGGTGTTCGGCCAGTTTGGTGGCCAAGCCTGCCTGGGGTCGATAGGGGACAAACAGTCCTGCACGACAGCAGCCGCCTGTGAAATCCAATCACCCTCTGTTTGCTCTGACTCAGAGTTCCAGTGCGAATCAGGTACCGCAATGTCATCTCTGTCATTCTCTTTCGGGTCCTTTGATTCACTCAATTGCAGATGCAATCTGACCATCGACGCACTCCACAGGTTATTGCATCAAGAAGAGATTGATGTGCAATGGTGACTTCGACTGTTTTGATGGATCAGATGAGGATTGCGATCCAGTACGTAAACCCTGTGGTCAGAGGGTCATGGACACAAGTGAGCAAGGCAGGACAGCTGGATATGGGTGAGAATATAAGGACTGTTGGGCAAACTTGAACAGATTAGCAGACAATTTTCCAACTACATGAATGGCATTAGTGAGAGTAACACTGTCAAAAAGAACAGTTTGACCACCCACTTATAATATTACGATGATTGGGGAAACAGACAGACAAGATACATGATAGCCCACTTTTAGTGTCTGAGAACAATGTATTACAATCAGATGTGAATTGATAAATGTGCCCAAACGCTAGAATCAACATCTTGGGCTCGGATCCTCGGATGAACCCTTTCAATAATGACTACTTCAATGGTTTGTGTGAAAAAGTGATGAATCCGAGCGCCAGGAAGTGGGACAGGCTCCCCTGGAATGTTGGTGTCCTCTCATATGAGGTGAGACATCCTGAGAACACACCACCCACACACATGCAGTGTCTGTCAATGCGCATGTAGTAATATTGTGTCTCGCTTCTGTTATGTGACCATGTCATACAAGACTCGAGTGGAAGAGACTGTTTCAAGAGAGATCTACGAGGACACCAACACCCTTCTGAGGGAACTGATGACTGAGATGACTCATAAATTAGATCTGGGATTGTCCTTCAAGTTCACAGCGACTGAGCCATCCATGTGTGCAAATGCATGCGGTCCTAACTCCAACGATGCAGTTGAACCCAACCATGAAACTGCTGCTAACCACAACCCTGAGCCTGCTGCTAACCACAACCCTGAACCTGCTGCTAACCACAACCCTGAAACTGCAGCTGACCACGGTTACCCTGCACCTGTACCTGAACCTGCGCCTGCACCTGCACCTGCACCTGGACATGGGCATGGACCTGGACATGGACACGGACACGGACATGGACCTGGACCTGGACCTGCACTTGGACATGGACCTGGACCTGCACTTGGACATGGACCTGGACCTGCATCTGGACCTGAGCCTGCACATCACCCCAACACCAACGTCAAACCATCTACTAGAGTGTCTCTGGAGAGGGGATTCCACAAGACTGAGATGTTGAGGGAAGTCAGAGAATACACTAAAATTAAGGTACAATGGCTGCAGTTTTCTTTCGGGGCAATTTTCCTTGAAAATACATGAGAAAGTACAATGCATTTGCATTCGCTATTTCCTCTGTCCTGTTCCTCAGAACAAAAGCTTCATACGGGTGAAAGGCAAAGTCCAGCTCAGCACCTACAGGATGCGCTCGCGACACCTCCAGATGGGGGATGAATTCCTTGATCATGTCAAATCACTGCCTCTGGTGTATGAAAAGGGCATCTATTTTGCCTTCCTTGAGGACTACGGAACTCATTACACCAAAAATGGGAGGACTGGTGGTGAATATGACCTGGTGTATGTTCTTGATCAAGACACCATCAAGACAAAAAGTGTGTATACTCTGGACGCTTTGTTTCAGTTTGAGATGTAATCATTTACTGCCTCTGAATTGATGAGCGTGTATTTTATGCTATTGACAGATCTGACGGAGAGAAAAATTCAGCGTTGTCTCACATTAGGAATCTCAGCTGATTTTATTGGGCCAGGCACTGATATATCGGCAAGAGTGAAGCCTGAAGACTGTAAAACTGTAAACCCAACAACAGTAGGTCTGTATATTAATGGTAACTAACTATGCCACAAACACAAGGACGCCTCTAAACGCAATTTGCCTCGTCGTCACAGATGAGCACTCTGGAAAAGCGCTGGTGGACAAAGTGATAACGTCAGTAAAAGGAGGGACCCTAGATACTGCTGTTGCCATGAGGGCCAAATTAGATCGAGAGGGTGTCATGGATGTTATGACCTACCAGGACTGGGCCCGCACAATTGCTGAAGTCCCTGCTCTGCTTCACAGTGAGGTAGGCAGAAGCACCAACAATTCCTTTCATTGCTCATTTTTCATTGCTCCCTGTTGTAAACATAACACAACTTGGATGTCTCTTCCTGAAAGCCGGAACCTATTTACACACTGATTCCACTGGATATGCCGGATGCAAACACCAGGGTTTCCAACCTGAAGCAGGCTATGTCAGACTACATAGCAGAATATAACATATGCAAATGTAAGCCTTGTCAGAATGGAGGCACCCTGGCCCTGCTGGATGGAAACTGTATCTGTCTCTGCACGAACCTCTTTGAGGGTTTGGCCTGCCAAAGTTACAAGGGCGATCAAGCTTCATACAGAGGTAAGATGATAAACAGAGGAGGCCTGTCAGTCATATCACCACTAGCCTCTTGCTTGTTGGGATGATGCGAATGTTTGTGGGATTGCAGGTACCAGACCAAATCCTGCTCAACTGGGCAACTGGGAGTGCTGGTCTGCGTGGTCCAGCTGCACTGGAGGGGTACGGACAAGGACTCGGAGCTGCAACACAGAGGGTCTTAGTGGTGCAGTCTGCAGAGGAGAGACCAGGGGTGAAGAATATTGCTAACTGTCAAACTCACACATAGAGACACATACAGCCACATGCAGTAACAGCAGATAGTCCATAAACTGCTGAAAACTCAGCAGAGCCATCCTCAGCCACTTTGCAACATTAAAGCTGTGAAATCTCTCTCAAATATGGAGGCTTTTGGAGATAAAGTGCTGTCTTAATTGTAATGTTGATCTCTGAAAATGTCAATGTTGTAAATATTGTCTTTGTCGCTGCCACAATGTCCACATCCAGGCTGCAAAAGAATGTGAACACTTTCGAAGTGTAGAATTGAATGAAATGGCCTGAGTCAAGAGTACGATACCATACAGTCATATCCAAATCCTGCTCCATCCAAACAATTGCTGGTATTGTCCCCTTCAGACTTATTGTTGGTGCTTGATGTATAATAAATGGTACAACTCTAAATTTGAAAGTGCATTGACTTAATTGTTGAACACATTGACATGTGCATGCAAATCCAAACTTTCCTCTTGGGCTCTCTTTGCAGTAGTATGTATTAATTGCCTGATAACTCACTTGTTAAAACACACAGATGCTCTCCTCCCAGCTGTTTTAAATAAATACCAGATGGGTGGAGAGTGATTGTTGGCAGAGTAGGACATCCTTTACATCTCATCTCATCCCATCCAATTCCATGTCCAATCCATCCTATCCCACCTACAACATCCTGTCCAACGCAATCTAATAGAACTTTATTTGCAAAGAGCTTTAAAACAACCACACAAGTTTCTAGTGTAAGCTTGTTAGTCCAAGATATGCTTCTAGCATATCCCCCTAGGGGATTTCTCAGGATGCACTGAGCTTTTCTCTTTTCTCCCTCTCTCTCCTCTCCCTCTCTCTCTCTCACCTGTATACACATCTCATTAATGCATGTTACTAATATAGCCAAACGTCCAGGTCTGCTCCCGATCAGAATGCTGTGCATCTACAGCTGTACATCTTTATACCTGTCTCTGCCTCTGTCTTTCTCCGTCTCTCTCTCAACCCAACCAATCAAGGCAGATGGCTACACACCTCTGGGTCTGCCCGAGGTTCCTCCTTGTTAAAGGGGAGTTTCATCTCAACGCCATTGCCGATTGCTTACTAATGTGGGAAATGTTGGGTCTCTGTAAGTATATCTTTTAGAGGTTGAACATTTGAATGTTGAGGAACACTACCTGCTTTGGTTCGTGCCTTGAGATAAGTTGCGTATGATTTTGCACCATACAAATAAAATCTAATTGAATTGAATGTAATTTAATTTAATCCAATCAAATCAAATTGAATAAAAGGATGTCACAACGCAGAAAGAAAGGGTGGCATAATACCACAAACTACACAGCCTGAGGCTTACCATGCCATACCACATGGTACCTTTGCATGTGTGTGCGCACTGAAAAGACCATTTGTTTAAATGATTTTTACGGCTGTTCCATGTCTCATGGGAAGTAAATGGCAGAACATTATCCTCTAACTTGGCAGATACAGAGTCAGACACAACAGAAACAGTCACATCTCTGCATCTCATGTCATTACATGTCATTCATATTTTGGATAGAACACTTTGAAATAGGGACAAGCATTATACTCCAGATAATCAGTGTGTGTGTGTGTGTGTGTGTGTGTGTGTGTGTGTAAGAGACGGATGAATGCATACTTGGGAGCGAAGGGATGAGGGTGGTGGCCTCTGGCTTTGAGTATGTCAGCATAATGGAGTATAAGTTGGAGACCTTATTGTGGTGTGTGGACACCCCATTCAGTGTGGACAGCAACCTAGCGTGGGGGCTTTATCTTTGCCAAAAAAACAATTGATCTTGTCAGGGAACAAATGTTGCATGTTTGTTAGTTGGCAAATACCTCCTCCGGACACATTCTTTGTCATGAAAATAGACTAACTTTGACAAACACAAGATGCAATGCAGAAGCTGCACGGCTTCAGGCTCTCCTGACACAATATCAATGTCCCAACACCTCGAGCCTGGAGTTCATCATAAGAATGGCCCTCCTGGAGTCCACCTCAGGGGGTAAATGCTTCTTTATTGGTTAGTCTGTTATTGCGGAGCATGCTTATAGGCTGAGGCTGTTGCAGGAGGAATGTGGCCTATCGCATATTTCTTGCAATATGATGGGTAATGTATGACACTTGTGGGTAGAGTTCAAGATTGGCTTCTTTTATCGTCTTAGTGTTCGTAAATCAAGAAGAGCTTGTGGGAGAGCACTCAGCTATGGGAGACCAAGCATGCAAAATATGGCTATTTTTCTGTCATGAGCTCTCTCTCTCTGCCTGGTAACAAGCACTGATTGATTCCAATTGTCTGCTCTGTCTGATCAGCTTCACCTGCTCTGCTCTTGTTATCCGGCCGGCTGCTCTGCATTTCCTGTCTGCCAGTATTTAAAGTCCTGTGTTTCTGACTCCCACCTGAACTCGGGCCTGCCTGATTCCTGCCAGCTTTTCCGCCTGGACTCCCAGCCCTTTGGCAAGTAGCCCCATCTGTTCAATAAACTGTGTGAACGTGACGCAACTGTGGTCCTCGTCTGTCTGAACTGTGACAGTACGATCTGACCAGGATGGGCTGAAACACAGGGCTTTAAATACTGGCAGACAGGAAATGCAGAGCAGCTGGCCAGTTAACAAGAGCAGAGCAGGTGAAGCTGATCAGACAGAGCAGACAATTGGAATCAATCAGTGCTTGTTGCCAGGCAGAGAGAGAGAGAGAGCTCATGACATTTTTCTAGCCTCTTATCTAGACATAACTTGCATTCTGATTTGGTGGCATATACCAACAATCCCTCTTTTCACCTCATCTGGTGGGGTGAACCAAAGACACTGGGAGAACCGTTGGATGAAAGCTCTACTGGGCTATTTTATCATGGCATGGCAAACCTCAACCCATCCAGGGTAACAATACCCTGATACTATATTATCTGCTCCCACGTCAGTGAAATTTAAGCATAGATGCATAAATGTTTGGATAGAGCGTCTACGACTGTGAGGTGCCCCATAGGGCTCCTCACGGCCGGTAACTGTTAGGATCAGTGTTTTGCAGGTTCGGAATTGTCTTTGAGCCATTTGGGGCCCATCTTAATGCCCCACTGTCAATGCTGGGGGCCATGTTCAGGGACCCCGCATGGTAGATGATATGGAATGCTTGCATGCATGCTCCATTTTCACCTTTCGCCTTGCTTGGAGGGCGAGAGCCATTATGTCTGAGAAGGCTGGTGAAGGTGGTGGTTGATCATTTTCAGTGGGTGACGTATCACAATGTGAGGTGTGTGGCTCATGCTTTTTGCTCACAAACACGACTAGTGTCTAATCTAATAGCATATGAAAAATTTATCTTCTCCTAAAGTAGACTTTTCTCCTCTCTTTTAACTCATATTGTCTTGAGTGGAGTGACGACGGAGCATTGTTTTCTGTCTTTTTTAAACTTACAGGTTGGGAAGTCTACGCACCATCTCAAATCAAGATATTTCTGTGATTTGTGCTTTATCATTATGGTTTTAGTACTCCTTTGCTTAGTGCAGGCGTAATCACAAAGTATCTGCTGACAGCCCCTCTCCCACTAAAATGTCTCCTTACTTGAATGTGACCTTAAGAGTCTAAACATAAACAGGAAAAAAAATTGTTGAAAAAAAATCAAAGCTTATCGCATAGAAAAGCAACTGACACAAGTGACACAAACGAATTTTGTTATTCTTTTGCATTAAAAACTTATTCCTTTAGATTTGATTCTGCATGCTTTAAACTGAGTTCAAATGTTTTGTCATGCATACACATGGTTTTCCCTTCCACTTGAAAGGAGGTAAGGAATATTTTGACAACAAAAGCCTAAGGAAGGGTGTGAAACTATCACACTACCCCCCCACTAACACCCTGCCCGTCCTTAACGTCTGGGCACAGTTGGAGTTGCCCCCTTCCTATTCCCTGGGTCACTAAAGGCATTTGATGTTTTAAAGCGCTGCTACGGCACATTACCTCACACAGCTGTCCCAGGACCGTGGAAATGAAGTTTTGCCCCTTGTCATCTACGTTTGTGTTGCCCCTTCTGTTGCTGAGGCTCTTTCACAGCTCCTCTCCCCACTCATTTGCATATTTTGCAACCCAGAATTCTGCAGAATCACCGCAGTGAATTCTTGGCCCACAATTCCATGTCAGGAAACGTCCTTTGATTGGTTGATTGAGTATTCGCTGTGTCTCTACATCATTATACAGAGACTCTGCGCCACATAACCTCCCCCTCCCAAAAACAGACCCTCCCCCTCTTGACCCTCTATCATAAATCAACTCCTCCTCCAACACAAACTTTTCCCACCTCTCTTCTCTTGCCTCAACACCCCCAACCCTGTAGATGGCCCCTGACTTTTGCGGGTCATAAGGGTTTACTCACTCCGAGCAGTTATGGGTGGGTTAGGTTTTCTTTTTTTTGTTGTTGTTGTTGTCTAAACAGAACTGTGACCAAAATCGAGCAGCCTGTTAAACAGTGTCATGTGAGCTGAAGTTGTATTTCCTGGGTTTTTCTTATACAAACCCACTTAATGTGGATTTTATGAGTTTGTTCACTAGGATAAAGGGAAACATCCTAAACTGGACTTCAGCCATCACAAAGTTGCTCAAATTTGTTTGATATCACCGTTCTTAACTCACGAAAGATGGGCCTCTTTTGCACTTTGCTGTTAATCGTTTCACATAGATGTGGCCTTCTGATAGTTATTGGCTCAAAGACTCAAATGGAACTGTCTCCAGACATACTTGTGCTCTTGCTTCTGCTGAAATGTGCCCAGCTGAATCCAAACCAGCTCTTTTATCTCAAGGAATCTGAAATTCGAAGAACAGGGAAAAGTCAGTCTTACAGTTTTGGAAAGTTCAACTGTGACTGAAAGACCATGACACTCAACCCAAATGAGAAACTTATTTGGAAGTAAAATGGCCTAGAACCACAACATCTGAAGATAGTAGAGAGAATAAAGCTGAGAAAACAACCCATGAATGTGATGAAGTATGGTTACCAGTGTGCTTTTACTTAGAACACTAAAATTGAAGGTTTGGGTAAAGGGGAGTGGAGGGGGTGACCCAGCAACTGTTTGAGTTATGAGGCAATTTTAATGAGCTGCTGCTCCCTACAGCCTAGCCCAGATAACTCTTTTTAGTTTCTTTGTTTCACTTTGGAAAAAACAAGACAAGATTCCTATTTTCCAGCCATGCCAAAAGTTAATTGAAAACATTTCAAGGCCATGTAAAGTCTGAGGCCCCTGTATTTATCTCATCACTCCATGTCCATCCTCAATAATAATCGAAAGACATTACAGTTGGCAATGGCTGAGCGGAAGCCTGCTTTCTCAAAGGGACGGCACTGTGTGTTGCAAATTATAGAAAAATGACCCCATGTAGCTGTCAACAGCCATTAGGTGCTGTTTGCTTATGCAAGAATAATATACATCTGGCATATCAAGTTACTGGGTGACGATGTTAGAATAATACACCTCTGGCCTATGGAGTTTCAATGTGCACAAATACCGATGTGAATTCTCCCCTGTAGATAAGAGCCAGTGTCACTCATTTATCACCAGTTGGCATAAGTTGCTTATCAGTGGAACACATTCAAATCACTGGAGCTGGTAGTGGTCACCAAGATGCCAAAAAGATAGAAGTGGTCAGGAATGATTCACATGGAGGTCAAAGGATGATGATGAGGACAGAGTGACCACTTTGATCTTCAAGCATGATGCATCACCGGATGAGATGGTTCAAAACAGTCACACGATTATATCAATTAGCACTTTGGGCTGACCACACAACCTTCCAGATGAGACTAAAACTACACCACAACTCGTCCTTTGCTGCTTGGCCAATGCATATCATATTTGAATCAAATAAAAAATAAAAGTTAACTTGAGGGGTTGTTCATAAGGGTTTCTTGCCGACTACCGAACATGATGTTTCCTGCCTCGATTCTCCACACTTGCAAAACGATCATTGCAACCCTCTTCAAAACCAAACCATGGCCCATCCATTTCTTTATGTCCTCATTTGAAGCCAAAAATGACACAGGAGAAAATGTTTCTGCTATGTGTGTAACATGCACTCAAGTGGCACTAATCGATCAATGCAAAAGAAATCTTTGCAGTTTAACGGCTGAAGCAGTGGGGCTGAGCGAGGAGCACAACTTTCTCACACACTCCTTCAGCCCTCCCCTGGGACGATAGCCTTCTCATGCACCCCCCAACCGCTGCGAGTGTGACGGAGCAACAGAGGGAATGAAGTGCCCCCACATTGTGTTACTCAGCCATTGTGTGTTTTGCACCTCCACAATAGAGGTGCCACTCGACTTCTCCTCCCATCAATAGGATGGAGGGCCCATCTCCTGCCTTGAAAAACAACATGGTGGCTATCAGTAATGCTGTTGGGGAGAGGGCACTTCTCCTCTCACACGGCAACAAGGTGCAAACAAACATGCAGCCTTAACTGACTAGCACTGTGTAGGAGGGTTGCTTTGATGATAGGGGAATTCAGGACTTAATGAGGTTTGATTGGTCAGTGGAATGCTGAAAATGGTGTAGTATGGTTTCTGGTTTGGTTCCCTCTCTACACGAGCTCTGTGACGGCAGACAAAAACCACCTAGACAAAACCCGATTTTGACAGCAGGTTGTTTTGAGAGTAGTATTGACAGGAATGAGTAGCTGAAACTAACACTGGAGCCACAACCACTTTTTTTCTTCCTCTTACTATCAACTTTCCTCCCTTCCCTCCTTCTTTCTTTCCTTCCTTCCTTCCTTTCTTCCTTTCTTCCTACCTACCTACAGTATCTACCTACCTACCGCCACCATATTGTATATTGTGTAGTGTCTGGAGCCTTTAATTTCCTGGATAGCCGGATCAACTGGTCAACAAAGTACCTACCTACCAACCCACCTAACTCCTACCTACATAGGATCTCCTGTTCTTGGCACACTGGTAGTCCAAAAATTGTCAGTGTAGTCCAAATCAGACTTTGAGGATTTTTCACAATTGCCGAAACAATACAGATTATCCTCGGAAATGATGGCTGATGCAGATTTAACAGAGCCAAGGTGAGAGCAACCGTAACGGTGATGTGTTGTTGTGTGTTTGGTAATTAGTGCAGAAGCAGACAATCATCACTTTAGCTGCTCAACACACAGTTAAATGTGGTGTCACTGCAAATAAATACCAACTTGCAGAGCGATCACAGTGGGAAGTTCGATGAAATTGGATTGTGGATGGGTTTTTCTCGACTCCTTGCTCTCTGATGTCTTCATACCTCAGTTCCTCTGCATTGTTGAGGAGTAGAGGGGTGCTCAGTGAGGTGAAGTAAGGGCCAGCTTGAGGACACATTGAGGAACCTAGAATCAAACCAGCAACTTTTGGGACTGGGGGATGAGGTCAAATGGTTTGCCATCAGGCCACATTGACCTGTTGAAGGATTAATAGTTCTGTAGTGAAGTAGTTCTGCATAACACTTAGGGGAAATTTACCCAAACATAGCATAACAGTCATTGGCTCAGGGACTTGAACATATGAAAAGGAAGTTGTGAACAAATACTTTGTTACACTCTCCTTTACTTAAATAAAATCTAGCATCCTCAAATTCGGCAATTGACTCCACCATCCAAACCAAACAATAACCGCATTCGAAGATTCTATGTATTCATTCACATATAAATCTGCAAGTGTATGTGTGCGAGTTTGCCTGTGTGTAATGGGCATGTAATAGCTCCAGTCACCCGGACAAAGGCTGCTTTTCCACAGCACGTCTGTGTGAGGACTTGGAACAAAAACACTGAGTCTGGATAAATAAACTCTCCAAAGACTTTTTAGCCATATTTGTGTTTCAGGTCCCCGAAGGGAGGAGCTAATACACTCACACTCCCGTTTTAACCGTTTTCAAGAATGGACATTTCACACCACAGACAAACATTGGTGTTCAGAGCGTCAAATGTGTCATCCTTGGGGTGCCTTTGCCAGTGTGTGTTAACTTGGTGGGGATTTAGTGAGTACACAGCAGCTTTCATCAACTTTGATGTTTACTAAGGGGTTGAGGGTGGAAGGCTGAGCTCAGCTGGTTGAAGAAAACTGTCACAGACCAAGTCTGCCTTACTCACGTGAGGGAATAGCCCAGGACTCAAGCTTGAACATTTTCAATTTCAAGCAAGATCTGTGCTTCTTGATCTGTCATCACAGTGTAACAGTTGAAATTTGACCAATTCATCTGCTGTGCAAATGTCTTTTTGTTGATAGAAATTTTATAAAAGTAATTATATGCAATATATTTAGCAATTTTCACAAATACATCACACATAGAAAAATAAGATTTTTCTGCATGGCATCAGTACCATACTGAAAATGAAGGTTTAACTCAAACGTCACACTAAATCACGTGGCATAGTTGACATAGTCCACGCTTTGAGAGTTTTGACCACGAGTAACCAAAGAGTAACAATGTATTCACTCTCTGAGGACAATGGAAAGTGTGGGGCCGAATAAATCTACGGCCACCTTTCAGAAACACCTGAGTGACACCAAAGCAACAGCAATAACACTCAGCATGGACTGAGCAGGTGCGGATTCGCTTGAATTCTCCACATAAGCGTATTCCTCCTGATCCAAGTAGTCGTCATCGGAGTCCTCCTCTGTGTCCGAAAACCCGCTGCCAGCGAACCTCCCGTCGGAGCAGAAGGTCTTCATGCTGACCTTGATGTACTCGCAGATGTTCCTCTCCGCTCCGTCGCACACGCACGTATCGAGTTGCTGCGCTTTGGGCATGGAGCGCATGTTGGTGATGACCGTCCGGCACTCCTCCGTGCACCTCTCTCCTCCGAAAAGTTTCCGACAGTGAAATAAATAATCTCTCATTGCGGAGCTACAGGCCGGGTCCTTCTCGCACTGGCGCCGGGCCTCTGTGCAGCCCAGGCCGCTGCTGGTCCGCGGTAGGCACGGCTCGATGGCCTGTTTGGTGCGCGTACACATCGGATCCGAGCCGCAGTCGCAGTCCTCCAGAGCCGGGCCGCTGCGGGTCATGTTGAGCTGGATGAGGGAAGAGATGCAGTGGCTCGGACAACTCCTGCTGCGGTCGCCGTGGAAGATGGACGCACACGCGTAAAGGTACTGATCGTACGCGTAATGGCACTCCGGCTCTCCGTGGCACTTCAGGATGGCTTGCCAGCACACCAGCCGGCGGCTGTGGGTCACAGATCCGCCGCAGGGAGCGAGAAGGAAGGCGAACACGCTGCAAAGCAAAAGCTGCGTCCTCCTCTCCACCAACGCAGCGCGACTCGCCATTTCCACGGGGAGCGAACCGTACAAGAGTCGGACCACATAAGGGCCGGTGTGACTCCTAAGAGGACATCAGAACTCCGACGGCGCGCATCGGTAGGAGCTAAAACGGGCTCAAACATACATCAAAGCCATAATGAGTTAAAATGTGACACTTGTAGAATGTCAAGGTCCGCAATGGTTGTACTCGATTTCCCTTCAGACCTCTCCGGAAAGTTCTCCCGTCTCCGTCTCCCGGCACTCAGATCGTCCTTATTGCAACTCTTTCCCCTCAACTGCAGATGTGTTCTGACGGCCGCGCACCGCCGATGGGCTGTGTGGCTTACTGAAACCTGCCGGTCCGATTGGTCCGATTGGCCGCCCAGATAACGGCGTCACACACGGCCAGTGACGCTCAGCAGCGTCACTCAGCTCTGCTTGGACGGAGAAAGAGGGACAGAAAGGTTCTCTGATGTCTTCCACCGACAGATCCGTCATCAACCGTCTTCTTCTGTCTTCAGATTTACTCTCTCTGTGATTGAGATGGAGCCGGACTACCTCCAGAAAAATTAATTTACCTCATTGACCAGGGAACACGTAGTAGTGCATTTGGTAGTAGTAGTAGTAATGATATCAACAACAACAACTACTACTACTACTACTACTACCACTACAACTACTACTACTACTACTACTACCACTACTGCTACTACTACTGCTACTACTACAATGATGATGACAATGATTAGCAACAACAAAAACAGTGACAACAATAATGATTATGATAATAATGAACACATCCCTCATAATCACACTGTTTCTGTTCTGCCCTTGAGTTGACATGGCTTCGAATTTCCTGGATCAATAGATCAATGGATATATAAAGCTCCTTCCTACCTACCTACCGGCAAACCAATCAACTGACCGACCGGCCCACTGACCGACCGAGCGACCAACCGACCAACTGACCAACCTACCTACTTACTTACTGACTTTCCTATCCAAATTGGTGAGGAAAATTGCCAAAAATGGCAAACACAACCTACACACCGTAATTTCTCCAATTTTCCGAAATAGAATCATCATTAATTTTGACAAGTACATTATTCATAATTAGAAAATGTTGCATCTAATCAGATCAGGTACTTAATCCAGTTTATTTGAGATGTGTTC
>OMPJ01045839.1:20878-34359 GCA_900312935.1 Carapus acus | reverse complement strand
GGGGGAGGCGACTATTTTCGCTCAACAGCAAGTTGTCGACGGGGTGCACGTGACTACTTTGTCAAAGGCACACCTGATGACATCTCATGTGCCGCGGCACACAGGTTGAAAAACACTGCTGTACAGTAACTGGGTCAATGGGGAGGGGACAGCTTTTCTTGAGTTGAGGTTTTCTTTGACAACACCTCTTTCGAGAACAACGTAGTCTCCTGACCAAAATCAGTTATAACAGCCATTCCTGTGCACCACTGCCAAAGTAATTGCTGACCTTGGAAAAAGAAGAAATAAAGGAGAAAAAAAGTCATCATTTGACCAGGAGTAATTCAGTCCCTCCCCATTTGCCCGCATGTTCATAGCTCAATGAATAATGAATATGGAGCCACACTGCATTATCTCTCCACCAATTTTTGGACCTGCCTGGGATTTCTTGATCCAAGGGTTTATTTTTGTAAACATCAGAGCGAGTAAAATCTGGTCTTAACACAGCAAGTGGGAAAGTTTTTCTGGAATCAGGAATCTTTATTGTCGTTACAAGAATTCCCATTGTGTAATGAAAGTAAGGTGCTGAGTTACTGTGCAAGCATAAGTGGTATAAAAGGGAAAATAGCAGAATGTGGCTATGGCCTCAATTCATCGACCAGGTGTCTGGGCGAAGGAAGATGTTGGGGAGTGGTGGTTTAGAAGGCTGCTTCTGTAGCCTTGCTAGTGGTAGCATAGCCATGTGAGTCCGTGGCCACGCTAGTGCACTGGCCCTTGCAGCCTCGCTTTCGTCTCCATTTGCCGTCTCCGTCATCTGTCCGCGGGGCTGATGATCCACAGGGAGCCAGGACTCCTCGTAATGTCCGCTGGTAGGTTGAGGGAGCAGAGAAACTCGATGGAAATATTCCTCTCACTGCGGAACCGAGTTTAAGTGGCTGTTGCTTGCTATAGATGTTACTGGCCCAGCAGAATGTAGGCGTGGTGGGTTAGAAATAAAACATGCATTTACAAAACAAAACACCGGAACGAAGAGCACCGGTTCGCGGCGTCTGTGAGTGCTGCAATGTTGCCTTCTTGCATGAAAAGAAAACCCATTCTTAAACAAAATAGTAGTGTTGCAGGAATGGACGGCGGTGGAGTGGACAGAGACAGATGAAGCTTCTTTCCCCAAAAATAGAGCTCTTTCATTTTTTCTAATTTTCAATTTTCTCCTTAAAAACAGTGCAAATATTTGCAGTGTGCAAAAGTCAAAATGCCGAGCGTAAGCTAAGCAAACAAAAGATGTCAAGCCCAAAATAGAGTGGCTAGAAGCTTGCAGGGCTAACACAAATAGACCCTGAACAAAACTATACTATAGCTCACACAACACAGTATCTTCCACAATGATATCTACCACACAACTCCCTCGCTCTGGAGCACCTACTGGGCTTGTATACCCCTAGCAACTCTTACAGACGAGCCCAGTGGCTAAAGTAAATCAATTAACTAAATAACTAAATTCTAAATGAGAAATAACAAGTGAAAGAAGTAAACCCAAAATACATACTACCAAAATTATTTGTTGTGTCCCAAAAACCCTCTACACATAGTAAAATACATAAAATACACAAGACTAACAAAACACCCCCGCTAAAAATCGTATGCGACGCCCAAAGCGCGCGGACCCCCCATTAACTGCACCGTGGAACCGTTCCTTGGTTTCGCCGGAGGAAGAAGGAAAGTGTATGCTGGTGAGTCGACAGAAATGTGCGTTGGTAAAGATTGCTTAAACATTGAATTGCAGAAACGGACCTGTGTGTGTGTGTGTGTGTGTGTGTGTGTGTGTTTCTGGGCGTCAGCGTCACGGCTCACTCTGCGACAATTAGGAAAAACAAAACACCGGAACATAGAGCACCGGTCCGCTGCGTCTGTGCGCGCCGCCATATCGCTTTCGTGGATGAAAATTAAAATGTTATCAACAAAATCAAAACAAAACACCGGAACTAAGAGCACTCGGCCATACGCGCTACCATCTTATAGCAATAGTACAGGAGTGGCTAACCAATCAGAGACTTAGCCACATCTTCTGCTGTGTTACTGCAAAGAGCTACATCATACACATGGGAATACACTAACACTACCCCATCCCTTCCTCACACACACACACACACACACCTGCTCAGCCAGATTTATTGTAAATGTCACACACCAACATGATAATAATAAATAATAATGATACATTTTATTTAAAGGCGCCTTTCTTGGCACTCAAGGACACCGAACAGTTGTATTAAAACAGGTTAAAAACACACTAAAAAGAAACAACAATACAGATAAAAATATATATATAAAAATAAAAATAAAAGTGACACAGCAAATGGCATTAGGTAGGATGGGCTATTGTGAACAGATGTGTTTTAAGTTGAGATTTGAAGAGGGCGAATGAGTCAATGTTTCTGAGTTGGGGTGGTAATGAATTCCAGAGACTTGATAATGTATTCCATGATAATGAATTAAGACCACAGGCCAGTCATTTTCAACAATGAGCATTGTGTGCACTTGTCTAACACCGTGGTTTTCAAAGTGGGGCTGCAGCCCCCTGGTGGGCCGCCAGGGGCCACTAGGAAATCAGAGGGAAGATGACAAAAATGTGCAAATATGAAAAAAATTTGAAATAATATATTTTCAAATGAATAATAATAATAATAATGATAATAATAATACAATTTAAATAGTAATTGAATATTGAATGACAATTAGGAAATCATTCTAAACGTAAATGGTTCTCTCTGTTTTGTCAGTGGGTTTGCCAAGGGATCCCCCAGCAGAGGCTCAAGCTGTTTAGGGGGCCTTGGCATGGAAAAGTTTGGGAACCCCTGGTCTAACACACACAAACTCTCAGTTTAACCCAGTCCACAAACCAAAATTTAATAATGGACATTGCTGTTTTTCTGTCACTATGCCTGTTGCTGCTTGACTTTTCCAACATGTGCTTGCGAAGTTCAGTCCTTTTTGATAATTGGAATGAGCTGAAGAGGCGCTGATGATTTGACGCTTTGAAATGCGCTATTGACGCCTGACATAAGGCTGAATGGCTTGCCATTATGTTCAACAAAAAATATAAACCCTTCCACTCTGTTTAAAACGTTCGGTGTTCATCTTCATATTTTCGTTTTGCTGTGTTTTTTTTCCTACCATTTTGAGAGCGAATTTGACTGATTGTTTACCACTGAAATAATCTATTCTCATCTCACGTACATTTGCATTTGACGTTACTCAAACCGGCTTCCTGGTCAGCGTTGCCAGATGTACGGTAATTTCTGTAAATACCGGACTACAGAGCGCACCCGATTATCAGCCGCACGCTCTAATTTTAGAAACAAAATAAATGTTGTACTTTGTACAGAGCGCACCGGATTTTAAGCTGCAGGTATCTAATGTTGTATGAGATATTTACACAGAAAGGTATGAGGAAAAAATATGTTGAATATGCTTTTTACTGGACAGTGCACGAACATTCTGCCTACCAGGAAAAGTCAGTTATCGCCTTCTTCTTCCTCCTGCGCACTAAAGCCATCAAAGTCCTCTTCTTCAGTGTTCGAATTGAACAACTTTAAGATTTTATCGCTCACTTCAGTCTCTTCATTGTCGCTCACTTGAGCACTCTCGGTCCTCATCAGCAAGCAGCGGCCCAGCCTTTTGAAACCCGCTGCTGATGGTGGATGTTTTGACACGGCTCCACGCATTTTTAACCCACTGGCAGACTTCAGTGACAGATACTCTTCGCATGCGGCCAGTTTTGGTGAAGGATTTCTCGCTGCTCAGCATCTAAGCCTCCTACTCACTGCGCAGTGCCACTTTAAATGCTCGACTCATGCTGATGTCCAGTGGCTGCAAATACTGAAATCTTCAGTTTTCATGTCGGTGGCTATTTTTTTCTTCAGCCTGATCTGCACGATGGAAACACCGTGGCCTCCTGCTCTCTGTGTGTCCACCCAGTCTTAAAGAGAGTTTTCAAGTTTCAGCCATCTGCCCTGATTACCTCTGAACGCTTTTGTCGTCTTTTTCAATTCAATTCAATTCAATTCAATTCAATTCAATTCAATTCAATTTACTGTAATTTGTATCTCGCCAAATCATAATAGGAGTTATCTCAAGGCGCTTTACAGGATGGAGCAGGTAGTGCTCCTCAGCATGTAAACAGTCAGGGGCTATGGGTTGGACACACAGACACCCAACACATCCCCCATTAGCGACAGAATCTTTGCATCGAGTCAGTTCTTCACGCTGGTGTGTCCACCATCTCGCCATCGATTCATTTATGTCAAAATGACTAGCAGCAGCTCAATTTCCTTCTTCAACCACCAGACAAATTGCCTTTAATTTAAAAGCGACATCGTATGCTTTTCTTCGAGTGACTTCCATTTGATGAGGGTGAATACAAATGACTGATTTACAAGACCGTAATTTACTGTGAAAGTGCACATGATGTATCGCACAAATTCATTGGACCTCTGTGAACCATTCATCAATTTTATTGGTCTACTGTTTTTGGCGCCATGAAAAAAAACATGCATTAGCCTCACCATATTATAGGCCGCAGTGTTCAAAGTGCAGGAAAATAGTAGTGGCTAATAGTCCAGAATTTACGGTATTGTATTTGTACAATAATTTAGCCCTCTGTGCAAAGTACGATCAATAATCCCAAAGAGGCCATGTAATTTGAAACGGTAATTTGACAATTTAGTGAATTGACTGCTGGAGTTTTTTCTTGAACCCTGAGGCATGAAATCATGCTTTTTTTAAACGTGAGGTATGAGTGACGTATGTGCGTTTGCCTCAGAACAACGGCCATGATCGGTGAATAGTCCACTGAGTCCATCCAATGAGTGAGGAAAAGCGGATTGTACAATAATTTCCCTCAAATTACCCCTCCGATGCGATAATCCTACGATCCTCACCTGGCAACACTGGCCGGTACGATAATCCTACACTTCTCATCTGGCAACACCATCCGGTAGGATAATCCTACACGTCTCACTTAGCAGCACTGTTCCTTGTCAGCTTGCCACACAGAGGATGAATGGCAGCGCTAGCACCGTGCGTTTCTGACACACTCATGTGAGTACCCCTCAAGAGCTGCAGGGAGCTGCACGAGACCAAAATACAGGATGTGAAGAGGTATGTTCTTACATGCTCATACACTTACCAGCCACTTTTTCAGGAATCAGGAACAACTAGCTATAAAAAGGTTAAAAAGCTCTTGCATTTTCATTGCTCTTTATTTCTCTATTTGTACACGAACCAGCGGTGCAGATACATAGGAAATCTTTGTACTACTTTCAACAGGGTGTTAACATACCTCAGAGATGTCGTCTATACTTGCATGATGGCATCACACACTTGTGGCAGCTTTGTCAAAAAGTGCTCCATAAGATTTTGATGATGTGATTGTGGAGGCCATTGGAGTTCAGTGAACTCATTTGCGTGTTAAAGATACCAGTTTAAGATTGTTTGATCTTTGACAGTTTTCAAGATTCAAAATCTTTTATGGTGACATGTGCATACATACAAGATGTGTAGTGAAAAAAAAAGTGGCAATGCCTGTGAGTATTGATGCATTATCCTGTTGGAAGTAGCCATCATATGTCCTCATTACGTCATGTGCCACAAGAGTGGTAGCAAGTCAGTGCAGTGAGTCTGAATGAATCCTATTTATTTTACATGTTGAGTGACTGAGTTTTTAGTGTTGTGATAGATACTACTCAGAGACAGGTTGTGTGCATGAGGGATTGTGTTCTAGCCCTGAGAAAAAACGTTAATGACATGTCACCCGATTCTGACCGAGCTGCTGAAGCCATTCAGGGGCTGCAGAAGAAGAGCTAATCTAAAGGCTAAGAGGTGGATATATTGGCCACAGGCCAGCCATTTTGATGCAGACTAAATGGTGTACATCCTCATTTCTGTAGGGATACTGTTGTACCAGTGAAGACGCGTCAAGCATCAAGCAGTTCCTCAATGATAAAAAGCTGGCATTCAGGGAAAGGAGCAAGCAGAGACTCGAGGAGGTTCAGCATGAACTATAGGGGGCAAAGGTTGACTACAAAAAGGAGGTAGAGAGCAAGCTGCAGAGCAACATCAGAGAGGGGTGGAAGGGAATGAGAAACATCAGTGGTCACTCAAGGAGGAATAACCAGGTCATGGATGATGACGTGGACAGAGCCAACAACCTCAAGTTGTTTAACAGATTTGATGGAATGGTCAGTTTCCACCCTCCCCCCTGCATCTACTTTGCCCTCTCCCATTCTGACGTCAGATAATGCAGATTCTGCTACTTCAATGTCTTCAATGTCAAAGAGAGCTCCTCCCCCACTACCATTACTGATAAAGAGCCACAGTCCCATTTGATGAGGTAAGGGTGGAGCCCAAGAGACTTGGTGCAGGTAAGGCTGCAGGCCCATATGGAGTATGCCCAAGGCTCATGAATGACTGTGCAGCCCAACTAGCAGAGGTCCTCCAGTGAATGTTAAACTGGAGTTTTCAAACGGCCAAGGTCCCAGTACAGTGGACTACATCTTGTGTTGTCACTGCTGTGTTTCATGGCCTTAACATCCCACATGATGAAGACTCTGGAGCACCTTGACCTCTGTTTCCAGACCTCAAAAGTCACTGATGCTATTGACCCACTCCAGAATGCCTATAGGGAGCGTATTGGAGTGGAGGATGCTCTTCTGTGTTTGTTGCACAAGGTTTACACCCACCTTGAAACCCAAGATGTTTTTTGAAGATCCTCGTTTTTGGACTTTCAACATTATCCAGCCGTGCATATGGAGACACAAGTTAAAGGGAATGGAAGTTGATTGGTGCTTGACCTCTAGGATAACTGACTACCTGATCAAGAGGCCAGGTTGGAGAGCTGTGTCTTTGAGATGGTCAGGAGCAGGACTGGTACTCCACAAGGGACTGTCTAAGTATCTTTCTTATTCACGCTCTACACTTCTGACTTCATGTACAACACTGAGTACTGCCACATGCAAAAAAATGAGCACAATACAGCTGTTGTGGCATGTATCAGGAATGGGCCAAAGTAGGAGTACAGGGACCTTGTTTTGATACCTTTGTGGTATATCCAGGGGTCATAATGGATGACTGGTCCCTGAACATTGAAGCCCTCTACAAGAAGATGTTGGCTGTTCTTCTTGTGTCGACTGAGACCTTTTGATATGTGTACGTGTGGATGTGGTAACCATGCTCTCCCACCATGGTTCCCAGTGTACTGCTCTTTGCTTCAGTATGCTGCGGCAGCTCCCTGACAGACAAGAACGCCAAACTACAAGACAAGGTGTCCAAAAAGGCGGGCTTGGTGCTGGCCAAAAGGTTGGAGCCATTTAGATTTATCGTTTATAGGTGCACACTGAGCAATCTGAATTCTATATTGGACAACAGCTGGCACCCTCTCCATAGCGTCCTGGAGGGACAGAGGAGCAGCCACTGTGGCCAGTCTCTATCACTGCACAGCAGAATGCAATCTTGGTGAGCCTGTGAGCATCGTAGTCTGTTTCCTGTTCTTAGCTGTCCAGAGTGGCACCTCTTGTGGTCATCTGCTGTTGCCCATCCTCTTCAAAATTTTGTGCATTCAGAGACAGTTTTCTGCATTTTTTGGTAGTAACGAGTGGTTATTTGAGTTAATTTAGCCTCTCTTATCATCTCGAAACAGTCTGCCTATTCACCTCTGACCTCTCACATCAATAAGGCAATGCTATCCACACAACTAGACATTTCCTCTTTACGGGACCATTCTCTGTAGACTCTGGATATTGCAGATCTACTGGGATTTTTACACATTGCATTTGCTGGAACACTCCATTACCAACAATAGTGCCACATTCAAAGTCACTTAAATCCCCTCTCTAGTCCATTCTGAATAACAGTTTCAACTTAAGCAAGTTGTCTTGGCCATTGTTCACATATAAATGCATTGAGTTGTGACCATGTAATTGACTGTTAAACTATTTGTGTGAACAAGCCATTGAACATGTGTGCTTAATATAGAAGCCAGTTAATCTTGTATTGAACCTCCATATCCTCTTTTCATTGTCACAGTGGACATCGTGGATTCAGTTGAGGCATACGCTGAGATGCTCAAAGGCATCTTTGACTTTGGTGCACTCAGGGAACTTCTCTCCGGCACCAATCACATTAACATCCGCCTTGATGCTATGCATGGAGGTAAGAACGCATCAATGCATTGCAGTTATTCGATTTACAAGCTGGTTCAGGGCTTTGTCTTTCCCTACCCACAGTGGTTGGTCCTTATGTGAAGAGAATTATCTGTGAGGAGCTAGGTTCCCCTGCCAACTCAGCAGTCAACTGTGTTCCTGAAGAAGACTTTGGGGGACATCACCCTGACCCCAATTTAACCTATGCAGCTGACCTGGTGAAGACCATGAAAGGTGGAGAGTACAACTTTGGAGCCGCATTTGATGGTGATGGTGTAAGTCAACTTTCTGTCTGTAATTGTGATGGATACAAAGAGACATGGATACAATGACATGATCAAATCAAATCAGATTAACTTCTGTTGACCACAGTTTTTTTAATGTATACACGACTTAGGCTTTATTTGTATTATGTGTTTCTATTATTATTATTCATTTGTATATATTCGTACCGAAGGTGCATTTCCATCATACAGTAGATAAATAGATAAGATGAATAACAAAGATTACTGATAATTGTGGTATTGCACATTCAAGCAGTATATTGCATTAACGCAAGATCGTTGCACGTACACAGGATTCACGACATGTTGCGCACAGTGACTGCTAAGGGATGGAAATTGTCTCTCTTTCTACTTGTTCTTGCCGTTATATGTGCAGAGGTCTTGCTGAGAGATCTTTGAAGATGCTACAGGCTTTTTTTACACAGCGAGAATTGGACAGTTCAGCCAGATAAAAGGGAAGAGGGCAACCAATAATCATCTGGGTGGTGTTTACAAACCTTTGGAATGCTTTCCTCCCTGTAGCTGTGCAACTCCAGAACCACATGTCAGAGCAGTATGTGAGGATGCTCTGAATAGAGTACCGATAAAACGACACCAGCAGTTCCTGATCAAGGTGGTCCTTCCTTAAGATTCTGGGGAAGTGTAGTCTCTGGTGTGTCAAGTTATCTTGAGATGGACTTGAGAAGAACCTCCAGCTTGATATGGAGGAAACCCAAGTTAGAGTTTCCTACAACCTTATCTCCATTGATGATCGAGGTTTCATGCCTGTTTTCCTCCTCCTGAAGAAAATGATGAACTCCCTAGTCTTTCAGGTGTTCAGGCTCAGGTTTTTTCCCCTCACACTTTGTTGCTAGTCTTTCCACCTAGTTCCAGTGTGCTGACTCATCGCCTCCTGAGATGAGTTCTCCTGCAGCTCCAGGTGGCTCAAAGTGTAGTGATGTGAAGATGTGTGGCAATTTTTGAGCTCATGTGACCTTCACAGATCCACAACAGACACACAACAACCCACACCCAATCCTTGGAAATGGCAGCATTAAGTACTTTGCAATTCCAGCAAACTGCTGAATGCATGTAATAATCTTTGGTAGGACATGTTTGATGTTGGGCTATTGCAGGAAGATGGGATGCAGTCAAGACAATGGTAGTTTGTTTAAACCGTACAATAACACTGTAGACATGAACACTGGCTGCAATCTGATGTAAGTCTAACATGACATGACATCCGGAGTAAAATTACTGAGGTGTGCTGCATCTGCCTTTTTGTCCTGTCATCAAATTAATCAACACTTCTTTCATGTTCTATCACAAGTTTAGTAGGTGTGGTTAATAGCAGCAACCACACAGTGAGACAGCCTTGCACAAGTATCTTATGCTGTCAGATATTTAGTCTGGATGTCTTTTGTTAAACAACCATAATGACTGACGTCTGTCAATATTTCTTGGAGTGTGATTTATGGACACCTTTATGGAGACACGACAAAGGATTTAGCCATGGTACTTGATATTTTGCCAGCAACTCTACAAAATGAGTGTGTACTTCAAATTTCTTAAATCAATAAAGAATTTACGCACTTACTTCTCCGCCAACAACTGTGTGCTCGGTCAGAAGTGCATGTTTGACGGTTTATTCAACAGAAAAATGGTGGAAAAAATCTGCTCAGGAGAGAGACGAGGAAATGTTCAGATATTACAAGATGCCATGTGGCGCCAAAGGTGGACGTGGTTATGATAGAAAAGGAGCGCTGTGGTGGTCATGGGTGGGACAATGACAGAAAGATGGGATGCAGTCAGGCAATGGTGATGGCAGCGTGTGTATCGCGCTGCCTGGGGAAATATTTGGCCCCTGGAGGACAATGATGTAATGGATAAATTCCCATGATGCCAAATGGCATGGTGTCGAGTCTCCTTTCCCAAGATGGAAGTGATTCATTTCTACCACTGTTGAATCCATTGTGCAAGCACCGATCCCTGTTAGTATAATTTTTTTCATTCCTCTGCACAGGATCGAAACATGGTGCTTGGTCAACATGGATTCTTTGTAAATCCCTCTGACTCTGTGGCCGTCATAGCAGCAAATATCATGCACATCCCCTATTTCCAGAGGGCAGGTGTCAAAGGACTTGCACGCAGCATGCCTACCAGTGGAGCACTGGACAAGTAAAACACGCAACATAATACACATTCAAACAATGTGCAGTATAACAGTTGAAGTTGGGATTTCCGTGGCTCTGTATGAAAAACACAACAGTTGAATATTCCCTGGTTGCAAAGGTATAATTTTTTATTCAAATGTGTTTTGTTTTTTCAAATTGTTTCAGCGTTGCAAAAGCATTGCAGATGCAATTATACGAGACTCCCACTGGTTGGAAATTCTTTGGAAATCTAATGGATGCTGGCAAACTGTCTTTATGTGGAGAGGAAAGCTTTGGTACAGGTGAATTAATTACAGGAAGGAAGATGAACTTGGAGGAGAAAAACGATTACAATATTTATTTACATCTACCGCAATGTTCTTGTGAATGTGCAAATATAATTGTCCTTCTTGACTTATCAGGTTCAGATCATATTCGGGAGAAGGACGGTCTCTGGGCAGTCCTGGCATGGTTGTCAATTTTGGCAATAAGGAAACAGAGTGTGGAAGAGATCATGACAGATCACTGGCAAAAATTTGGAAGGAACTTTTTCACCAGGTGTGCACACATGTCTGTTGTGATATTGTCTTATTTTTCACAACTTTTCATAGTTCTCGTATTTCTGCTCCAAAACCCACATTATTTTGTGTTTGATCTCTCAGATTTTACTCTGTGGTACACTCTTGGGTATGATCATAATTCCTTAAAACTTAAGAAATGCAATGATTTTCACAGGATTGTTTTACCATATGATTTTATTCACTTTCAGGGCATCATTCGTCGCCATTTCATGTAACAAATAAGGGTTTGGAGATCATTAGTTAAGAAACTCAAGTGTTTGTCCTCCTGAAAGTTATTCAACCATTTGTCTAGATATGACTACGAGGAGGTTGATTCAGAAGCTGCCAACAAGATGATCAGTGACCTTGAGACAGTAGTATTGGATGCATCCTTTGTGGGCCAGAAGCTTTCGTTTGCTGATAAGACATACACAGTGGCTGTTGCTGACAACTTCACCTACACAGATCCTGTCGATGGTAGCGTCTCTAAGAATCAGGTACCAATATGCAATGGAGACACTGATATTAAGTTAGGTCATTCCTTTTGACCGTTGCATATTTGTAGGAGGGTTTGTGTTTATCACACCTCGTAAATAATGACAGAAAATTTGTGTTCGATAGATTGGATAGAGACACGAGATAGACAGACTAGATTAGACGTAGCCAGATTTACATGATCTTAGCAACATTTCAGACATTACTGTCATCCTGTCTCTACTGCTCTAAGTCTCTCTTCCTCCTCCTCTCTTCCCCAGGGCTTGAGGATCATCTTCACCGATGGGTCTCGTATTATTTTTCGTCTTAGTGGTACAGGCAGTGCTGGGGCAACCATCAGGCTCTACATAGACAGCTATGAGAATGAGCCCCAGAAGATTTTTCAAGACCCACAGGTTTTGACAGTGATTATAGTTTGTGTTGTTGTTTATCGAATTGTGCATCCCCTCGCTAATGATTTAAGCATTGCAGACAAGACAGATCTAGAATTTTCATGGTAGAGAAACTATTGCAGTTTTTGTTTTTTTTGTTTTTGTTTTTTGTTTTTTTGTGGCATTGTCTATTGCTTTTATCTAAACAGCCACAGAAAAACAGCTTTTACTCGATTAGTGTAGCTTTTGCAGGGGTCCCAAGCCCTGGTTTAAAGGGGATTGTTGAATCAGGATGGGTATGCTGTGTAAAATTTCAGTCAGCAACTGTGTGAATCACACATACTCCTCCTCTTTCAGCTGCTCCCCTTAGGTATCAGCACTGTTAATCATCCTTCTCCACCTCCTATCTCTTGAAACACTTGACTGCAACAGCACCCAGCCACATACTGTATCTTTCTTCACTACATCTCTAAAACATCTCTTTGGTTCTCCTCTAGGTAGGCATGCAGCTTACCTACCTCTACACCTCTAGTTACCGTCTCTCTCCTTCCATTTGGGCCCCTTCCTGTTGGCCACGGAGGTAGTTTCAGAATCGGTATATAGTCAGATCCAGATTCAAACCTATGAGGTTGTCCATGACTCCCCTCACTTTGGCTACTATTCCCAAAGTGTTCCTTTAACATGACTACTACCATACCTTTTTCTTCCCTTGCACGATGGCAAACCAAACTGTATCACTCTCCGATGCCTCTGGCATGGGTACCTTTCCATTTGGTTTCCTGTATACAGAATTTTGGATATGTCCATTCCCTCTCACCATCATGTGAGCTAGTTTTCCCCTCACCAGACATTGTCTCTACATTTTCCATGCCTTCTCATGCCTCACTCATCATTTCATTTCTGTTGCTACCTCCTCTTCTGCCCTGTCTTCGGCCAAAAGTCGCATAGTTTCCTCCAGCACCCTGTTAACCAACAGCATGGCAGGTGTGTGTAGTTATCCTGAGCCGTGATCAAACGAATATGACAATCATCGTTTTTGATCCGCATATTTATTTCAGGCACTCGTTATGTCAAATGCCATTCCTGACGCAACCCTCAACATCTACCTGGGCTTGGGACCATTTTACTCTGGGAAGTGAGCCTCTCTTGCCTGGTTTAATAGCTCTGCAGTTAGCATCATGTATTAAATCTGCTGAAGGGAACCTCTCAGAAAGACCGCTTAAGTACTGTATCTGATGTACTGTCTCTATGTCTCCATATCTTTATCTATCTGTAATCGATTTGTCGTATATATTTGTCTGTCTGTTTGTTTCTACGTCTGTCTATATCTGTCTGTCTGTCTGTCTGTCTCATCCCTCGTCATCATTATCCACTGATATTTGTAGTTTGTAGTGGGGGCAGCAACCTTAGGAGGGGAGGCCCAAACATTCCTCTCCTCAGCCACTTGCACCAATTCCCCAAG
>OMPJ01045839.1:0-20858 GCA_900312935.1 Carapus acus | reverse complement strand
GGTTTAATAGCTCTGCAGTTAGCATCATGTATTAAATCTGCTGAAGGGAACCTCTCAGAAAGACCGCTTAAGTACTGTATCTGATGTACTGTCTCTATGTCTCCATATCTTTATCTATCTGTAATCGATTTGTCGTCTATATCTGTCTGTCTGTCTGTCTGTCTCATCCCTCGTCATCATTATCCACTGATATTTGTAGTTTGTAGTGGGGGCAGCAACCTTAGGAGGGGAGGCCCAAACATTCCTCTCCTCAGCCACTTGCACCAATTCCCCAAGAGTATTCAAAGGCATTCCCAGACCAGGGGAGAGATGGAATCTCTCTGTGACTAGGATGTGCCCTGGGTGTCTTTCCAGACGGACATGCCCAGGAATCTTCCAAAGCGAAGTATTCTTGAACCGTCCCTAGCAGATCCCTGAAACATCTCAGTTGGCTCTTCTTGATGTAGAGGAGCAGAGGTTCTATTTTAATCATCTCCTGGATGTTTAAGTTCCTTACCTTACCTCAAAGGTTGTGTGCAGCCACCCTACGGAGAAAACTCATTTTGGCTACATATTCTCACAATCTCATCCTTTGACAACAGTGTGAGTGAGCTGCCGCCTTGCCCCCAGAAGCATCAGATTGTTTGCCATGACCTTTTTTGGAGCCGGTCAAAAGTCCTTCATGATACTCTCACTGAGCCTCTCCCACATTCAAGATTTTGCTTCAGTGACCAGAGCAGATGCATGCTACTTGACCTGCTTATACCAGTCGGCTGCCTCTGGAGACCCCAAGGCCTACCATGACCTGCAGGCCTCCTTCATCAGCCTAACAACTCTCTTAACGGCTGGTATCCACCAGCAGATTTGTGGATTGCTGCCTCTACTGATCCCAGCCAGCTTACATCCACAGATCTCGGTAATTAACTCTTCATTAGCTGAGAGGAACAAGTTCCACTCAGATTCTTAATGTCCTCTTTTACTGGAGGTCCTGAGGAGAGGCTCTACTGGTGGGGTGAGTTGAATACCACGTTGTTGGGGTACCCCGCCAGGTCCTCCCAGGAGACCCTCACAGGGCTCCATAGTATCCCTCCCTATGTAATTTCCCCTTTAAGGGATTAATTAAGTGTAACTTACTTTTCTCTTCTTTCTTTCACTGCTGTCTGATCCTGCTCACCACCCGATGGTGATTGGTTGACAACGCTGTTCCCCTCTTTACCCAAGTGTCCAAAACATACAGCCACAAGTCATTTGACATGACAATGAGGTTGATGATTGATCCATGACCCAGGCTGTCCTTATGCCATGTGCGCTGGGGGGCTACCTTATTTTCAAACACTCTGTTCATGATAGACGAACTGCAAGATGTGTAGAAGGCCGTTTTCTGAACGTTAACCGGGTTCAGATCAGGAAGGCTGTTGCTATCCAGCTACATCCCAGATAATCTAAAAAGGGTTGTCACTCTGAACTGCTGTCGTGTGTATATGCACAAACAAACGTCTGGACTGTATTTGCAACCCAAAGGTGAGGTGAGGCTGACTTCTAGTCGGCATCAGAGTGTTCAAATTCTTCAACCACTTTAAGGTTCAGGGAGGATCATTCTGTCTGTGTGTCTCTTTTCTTTCTCGTCCTCTATGTCTCAATTCATCAGTCAGTGTACCTTTCTCTGTCTTTATATTTGTCTGTCACTGTGACTACCTGTTTTTATCTACTTATGCATACCTATCTCTATCTGTCTTGCTATCTACCTAGCCATTATACAGGTATTATGCTGTATTCACTGCAATATTAAGCTGCCCAGAATCCTCCAGTAGTCCTCCAAGTGTGCGCGTGTGCGTGTGTCTGTGTGTGTGTGTGTGATCTCTGCAGGTGATGTTGGCTCCACTTGTTGAAATTGCTCTGAAGCTTTCCAGACTCGAAGAGACTACTGGACGCACCAGCCCTACTGTCATCACATAACTCCCTCAATTAAACTTTCCCTATTGTTGCCCTTACAGCCACATGCTTTGGAGCTTCTTTCATATTCGGTCATGTGTTGTCCAGGTCTGTCGTTTAATTACAGTTTAAAGAAGCAGTCTGATGTACCCTCACCCCCATACTTTCGCTTTGCTAACCCTATAACCTATTTCACCCCTCACTCTGCCAAAAATGGACAATTTGCTGTGTGTTAAATAAAATAAATTCACTGAGCAGTGATACAATTGTTTGATATTATGTCATACCATCATTTATGCTTTTTGGCATTCTTTTCACATTATGTTAATGTACAAAAAAATCTCATCTCTCTTAGACTAGGGTATGGCTTCAACCCCCCGATTGTCGCTGAATTTGCATCACTACTTCCGTTAGACTGTGTTTGAGGTTTGTATTCACCCATTGTAGCGGGATGGTTCCTTACTAGCGTGGGTGAGTGTATCGAGTCTTGAAACTAAATCAGAAAGCACAAGTCTGTGTACATCTACCGATGCCTCTGGAGACAGTATCTGTGAAGTTCATGCAATCAAGCGTTAAGTCAATGTCAGACCGGCTGTCCCGATTGGACGGCAGTGGTTAAGTCTGCTGGAACTTTTACCTGCCGATAAAGGCCAAGACGACTGGAGGCTAGACTGGTTGCCATTTGGCGGGTTCCATTTCGCCTCAATAGTGTTGCAGAGGTGACCTTGTGCAAAGCAACTAATTCCAACACACTCAGGATTCCACCCTTGTGTGTGGCCCTGGAACACTCTGTAGTCATCCCCACTGCAAGACGCGACATCCCCACAGCATATCGTGGTTGCTGTGAAGATGATTGTACTTTGTGTAGTTAATGTGGCCCTGGAACACTCTGTAGTCATCCCCACTGCAAGACGCGACATCCCCACAGCATATCGTGGTTGCTGTGAAGATGATTGTACTTTGTGTAGTTAAATCCCAGTCCCTATATGTATTAGATGTTTGGCATAATGTGAATGGTAAATCTACACTTTGTTACCTCAATGATATACCCGTAGGACGAATAAAGTGTTAATTTCTTTTTTTTTGCACAGGTGAACCAACAAGTGCAGACCGGACCCCAGCTTGTGTCCAGATGGCCACTGTATTGAGCCACAGCCGTCTTAAAGCCTCTGATTTATCGGTGGCACCGAGGATGGCTGTCCTCTTTTTTAATTCCCAACAAATTGAATGTCCTGGCAGAGAATGGACTGCAAAGCCTGTGCAGCCCACCTCAGTTAGGAGACACCTTGCTCTCCAGCCAACCTGCTGGTTTAGTGGAAAATGTACTCCTGTGTAGTACAGAATTCGGATGCACACATATGCAGAGCAAGATGACCCAACAACCAAGTTCTAATGAACATGGTGTGATTTGCATAGTAGCAACACCAAATTGGGAAGTATAATGAACCATTCAAAGTCGCACAGGTCACAGTGACTTAAAAGTTCAGGGTCCCAGTATTACGACATGGCATTATCTTCCAACTGACACCAACACGCAAACACAAATGAGGGGCCTCGACGACTAAAGCAGAACAGCAACTAGAGAAGTTTTTCTCTAGTTTGCCTGTAAGCCCTAACTTCATTCAAAAATCTCCCGAAGGCTGCAGAATGGGGTCAGAGGAGGATTAGCTGCATCATCAGAGGCAGTTTTGTAAAGTCAGCTCTAATGAGGAAATTTGAAGAAATTATGCAATTTTGATTATGCAAATCAAAATTGCATAATCATTTCTTCACGTGAGACGCAGTTGATCTTTCTAACAGACTTAACTAAACTAAGTACTGCAAGTACAAATGATGAGACGCCAGCCAAAGGCCAGAAATTATGCATGAAATTGTTGAAGTCAGTGACTTGAGTGGACACAGCGTAATTTGATAGAATTGGCTGGAACAGCAGCTTTCTAGATTTTCGTTCTGACTGCATTGTGCCAGTGAAGTGCCAGTGAGATAGTAGCTGTGTATTGTGTGATGACCTCTTAAAATTGCAACAGATGAAGATGATGACAGCACTGATAAGCTACCTGCCTGTGTCCTGGGCTCTGTATGGAGTGGAGACCTCAAAGGCTGGGAGTAAACGGCAACAAGATTGTCCTCTAGATCAGTGTTTCCCCACTGGTGTTCTGTGGCCAAGTTAGTCACACACCTCCCGACCCCCCGTTGACAACTTTCGGTAGGGCGAAAAATTGTTGCCAGCACCCTGAACCCCCCATCGAGAAATTTGTCAGGAGAAAAATTGAGGTACACCCGCTGGGGCATGATCCAACTGAACTGAAGAAAAAAGTATTTCGGCTGGAACAATCTCTGATTCAAGGAAACTCTGTTAGGTTATTCTAGTCTATATAAGCGCACACATTAACAAATATAAAGCTGTTACCTATATCTCTTTAGAATTCTGAAAATAGTCAATATAGATCTCTGCAACTAAAATTTGAAGTAAATGAAATTGTACAAATAATTGGCCTCCCGAGAGATCTTGAAAATGGGGAAGTCTGGACAAACTCATCTGCCCTCTGGAAAAAGTGTCGTGCAGTTGGCTCCAGAGTGAGAGGAAATGAGGGAGGTCAAGAACGCTCCGCTGTCAAATGCACAGTACACAACCAAATATCTCCTGAAAATAGAAAACTAGAACTGTGTTGTCACTACAGATAGATCTGAACCATCCAAATTTATCATGGTGTCAGTTTGACCTGAAAGACTTTATGGATTAATGGCATAAACTGACAAAGTAAAACTCTGTGTGGCTGCGAGAGTCAGTAGCTGAGTGTTTGCAGAGTGTCGCAAGTGTGTGTGGCTGTCGATTTGTGGAAATGACAAGTACTTGAGTGAAGGCTTTTGTTGTCCCAGAGTGTTTGACAGAAGTCATACTTCAGAGTTCCGATAGCAAGTTCCAAAGAATTCTCTCACCACATATTCTTCTTTTTCATAGGAAGGATGTGGTCGTGCACTGAAGTTGAGCAGTGAATTAACTTAGACATCTCAAAGGTTGAGTGCCCTCTCCGCGGTTTGGAACAACTGAAAACAAAATGATTAACAAATTCTAAATTAATGATTGGCAGACATTCCCATGGCTTTAGCAAATGAATACAGTTTGTTTTGGCATGTGTAAATCTCCCTCCTCCATGATAGTGCACTCACAGACAATAATCATTTAACCCTTGATTTTTACTTGAACGTCAAAAAGTAGCCATATTACAATCCGTAAACAGGAACAGTAAGGTTAATATCAGCAGCTTTAGTGAGCACAAGTCTACCTGAATTTGAAGAAGATTTTCAAAAAGTTTCTGGCCAAAAATGGTACATTTGATATAGAGTGTTGTAAGGACATGGAGCACAGGATCAGAGACTACAAAAAGACGAAGGGAAAAAACGGAAAGTGAGAGTTGGAAATAAAAATCTTTTTTTTTCAAAGAAGGCCTGAAATATAGAACAAACCTTAACAAAGGCCTTGCTTAGGCACAGAATCATGCAAGTGCATGTATAAACGACCTCAGCAGAATTATGCAGCTACTGCAGGTCTCTATCGTTCTCTGGACAGTTTACATTAATTGAGAGTTTGAACATGTAAATCAAACCCTGCCCTCAGACTCTTCTGCACCAAACATAAAAAGCAGCACACCCACTGTAAGTTGTTGACAATGAAGCACAAGCTGAAATCAAGATCATGCAGTAGTTAAGGCCTGCAATGCAGACGAGCACAGAACAACAGATTTGGCAGACCGGCAACACGTACAAGATTGTTGTGCTGGGTTTAAAGAGACACCTGGTAATGCATATTGGTAATATCTTGAATGTTTAGAAATGGATTTTGATTGAGGATTTTGATACTGTTGTTTTATGGGGCATGTATTGATTAGCATTATGAAAGTGGGAATGAGGAAGTAACAAGAAATAGCAAAGTAGGTAGGACAGCAGAGGGTGCAGATGAGGAAACAGGACAAAGAAAAGGTCATGCGATCGAAACATAGCATCCAAGGGAGTAAGGGAGAGTATCTGAGTATTGACACTTATTATTACAGAGCTTGGGTGAATGCTAGACTCTGATTGGCCACGAGAGCTGTCATTATTTTCGTATAATGACCACTCCACTATCAATAACGAACCGCTGTGGAATTAAAGTCTTTGAGTGGAACCCGCTGCTCTCATGTCAATCCGCGCTACCGCATTAAGTTCCACTCTGGATTGTTTACATACTGTTGCCCATGTCATGGTTCTTCACAGAACAAACGTGGACAATTTTTAAGTTATTTTTAACATATTTGGGAAGTATGAAACTTCGGGTGCGTGGGTAAGTATGATACATGTGCTTCTAGCCGTGCCTACAAACACATGTTGGTGTAAATGACAGAAGTGTCAACTTCAAAGTTCCCAAAGATGTCCCATTCGCCTTGTCCAACTCAACCTTCAATGGATGTGTTGAGTTTAATGTGAATACTGACTCTAAGTAGTCTAAGACCAATGAGTCCATGTTAAATCCATTCAAATGATTTACAGACATTAGAGTACCCCTACCCCGCTTCGCGTCAGAAGTGGGGGGCAAAATATTCCTTCTGTTTGTGGCAAAGGAAGAGCGTGAAAGGTCTCTGTCGAACTCTTTGGTATACTCACCCATGCATAGTTTTTTTTATTAGGACGACAAGGAGGTGGCAAAAAAAAACGTTTTGGATAAAACATCTTTCATCTGGTTGCTTCTAACAAGGTTCACTCAGGGCAGGGTAGTTGGCATGAAAAACTTCTCGTATGATAAGATGACAAGGTTGTTTTGGGGCAGGGTAGTTGGTATAGAGCATGAAGGACGAATGTGAAAAACTCCCCAAATGTCCCACGGGAAACACAGACGATATTTGTGAATAGCAACACAGATGAAGGTGTGTGAATAACATAAATGGGCAATAAATGGTTGCATATGTAAAGGAAGCTTAAAGATGTGAATGAGTAATATAGGAATACATATGTAAGAAAGGTTGATGTAGATGAGGCATAAATAAATGAATACATACGAAATGATAACATGAATGAGCAATAGATGAATACATATGGAATGAACCTTATTCCAACATTTCCCCCCTGTTTATTCATTTATAGACAATACATCAGTTGACTACCCTTTACATAAGAGATTTTTGATGGCCACATCATTGAGCTTATCATTGAGCTTATCACAGAGTAACAGCATAAAGTATCTTTGTATGTAGAGCAGACTGGATATATTTGTTTAACATTGTGCGTAAACAAGGCAAAATGCATGAAGTGAATACACAAAAAGTAATAGAATGATCAAAACTGGTGTTGCAAATTTCAACAGGACAGTCCGCCAGGCCCCTGACATCAGCAAGTCAGAGGGTCCCATCCTAACCCCGCTGATTGATTCGAGTAAGCCCGATTCAGGTCTTTCTTTGGCCTCATTTACTAACTGTGCTCAGAAAAGCTTCTATTTTCGATTGTGTGGACAAGCCGAAAGAACAAAATAATTAGCAGTTACTAAACGTGCGTAAGCTGGTCGCACACACACACCTACGCAATCGGCAATGATAACTGTCACCTGTGCGCAACTGCCGCGCTCGTGCACATTTGGGGTCATTTGCATGAAGAAACACCGTCAATAGACCATATATGGTAGGGACAATCCCCTTGTAAACACGCTACTGAATATTCTCCTCCAAACCGGCAACATAGAGAAAAGGCGAAGAGGAATAACTTTTCAGGCACAAGATTCTTGTCAGCGTCAGAAGTAGAAGACCACTAGCAATAATTGTTTGGGACGCTAAATTCAAATATGTCTTCAATAACCAAAACTGCAGCTTGAGAGAAGGTGGCAACAGCCGTTAACGCTATTGGGTCGTCCGAGAGATCGGTGGCAAAAAAAAAAAAAGAAGAATAAAGGTTTGACATCAAGATCCCTGCTAAAAAGCGCGTTGCAGCCCACAGAGGAAAAAACATCTTACACAGGAGGCGCTCATCCACACAGCTGTTTCGCAAAATAAATGACTCGTGTGTTCCTCCGGGCCACCGGGCAACCACGTTCAAAAGGGTCATACTGGAACCGCAAATTATTTGTGTATTCACAGAATGAAATCCTTTCTTGTTAACATTATTAAATTCATATGTGATGGTACCCTGAGAGCGACATATGTACAATCTATTGCACCTATGTTGGTGCCGGCGATGGCATGAAATCCCTGCTTGATTTCTATTTGTTGGTGGTGTTCGAACGGGAATTGAATGTAGTCCGGGGCTAAAGAGATGATTACCTCTAACACCGCTGGCATGATTCTAGCGACCGTTAGCTGTGAGATACTGCATATGTCTCCGATCTCCCGTTGGAACGTCCCGGTGGCCGAGAATCCCAGGATGGACACAGCCTGAATGTGCACTGGGATAGCTTTGGAGAGTTTTGTCTCCTGCTTCAACATAGGGTGTAAATCACGGCACAGATCCATCAGTATATGTTTTGGGAAGCGGTACTTGCCGAGGAAGAACTATGTGTTCTCCGCAAACACATCTGCGCGGTCTCTGAAAGCGCGCTCCCTGCATAGCTGTGACGGGGTTCTCCGGCATCCAATGACGCAGGCTGAGGCAGCTCCTTTTTGGGTAATTTATTGTGCTCAATGCCCACTTTGTGCTCAGCCGTGTGAGAGGTGCAGATAACTACAGGTGAAAATTATTTACATACAGTATATATACAGGGTTGTGGACCAACATCCCAAAAATCAATTTGTTTGTCCCTTCACAAAATGACCTGCCTTCTTAGGGCCTCCTTGCTATTGCCAGCACTGCAATCAGAATGGGCCTCTTACTCTGACAGGCCGCCAATGGGAGGAAGACAGTAAGTCCCCATAGCATGACACCCTCACACTCACCGCAGCAAAAATATTAAATGTGCACCTTCAATACCTTGCCAGGCGAGTCTGATTCTGTCAGTAAATTGTCGGACCCAAGCGTGAGCGCGCTGGTCCCCGGGAATGGACTTAGGTAAGTGTGTGTGTGTGCGCGTTTTCAGCGTCCGTAGGGCGGCTATCAGTGACGAGATCGCTTCGTCACAATCACCAGGTCCAATGGTTGGACCTGATGTCATCTACTTGGGAAGAGTTGTTGGTTTCAGACCTGAAGTAGAAGAAACTCATATAATCAGAGACCAATGATAGGCTGCTCTCTGAAATGCTGATGACATTGCCGGTGAGGGTCATCCTGTTGACTGCAGATATTTTCCTCTGGTCCAGCCAAACTGAGTGAAGATTTCCCTGTGAAGATTTCTCCTCCTTGTTATGTTTGCATTTCAGCTAGGCCATTTCAAGCTGTCTCAGGGGAAAAAAATAGATTTTTTTCCTTTTTTTTCATTCTCTGGTTTCTTAGTAGTCCATTAGGGCACACAATATTGTCCTTGTAGAAGTTGATATCAGAGTATCAACTGCAAAGTGATACTTTGCGAAGATTTCTCCTCCTTGTTATGTTTGCATTTCAGCTAGGCCATTTCAAGCTGTCTCAGGGGAAAAAAATAGATTTTTTTCCTTTTTTTTCATTCTCTGGTTTCTTAGTAGTCCATTAGGGCACACAATATTGTCCTTGTAGAAGTTGATATCAGAGTGAACCACATTCACTTGGCTGTGCATGTCAGATGAGGAGACTATTTCTAGTCATTGGCCTCAAGGCAGCAGTGGAGGGTCCCAGTGGCGTCGTTGAACAGATGGTTTTGGTCACCTTGTCTATCTTGATAATTGGGGTGTAGACTGGGCTGAGGATGTTCTTTTCTATGCTTCATTTTTGTGTCTCTGTACATAGAGCTGATGTGCCTTGCCAAAAAGCTCCAGTTTTACCTCATCTGTCCAAAGAACATTCTCCCAGAAGCTCTGTTGCTTGTCAATATGCATTTTGGCAAATTCCAGTCCAGCTTTTTTGTGGTTTGCTTTCAACAGTGGTGTCCTCCTTGGTCATCTCCCACTCGTCCACTTTGGCTCAAACGACGACAAATGGTGCAATCTGAAACTGATGTACTGTACTTTGATCTACACGTTCACCTTAAATTTCTTTGGAAGTTGTTGTGGGCTCTTTGGTTGCCATTCAAATTATCCGTCTCTTCATTTTGTCATAAATTTTCCTCCTGCAACCACGTACAGGGAGGTTGGCTACAGTCCTGTGGACCCTAGATTTCTGAGTAATATGTGCAACTGTAGTCACAGGAACACCAAGCTGCTTGGAAATGGTGTTGTAACCTTTGAAATGCTTGTCTTTAATTTTCTTTCTAATCTCTCTCCTTCGCTTCCTGTGGTCCATGTTCAGTGTGGTACACACCATGTACATCTCGTTTCATCTAAAAAATTTTGCTAAGTGCAATCTCGTTTCGTTTCACATCGTGAGTCATTTCTCGTATTATGAGTTGGAAAATTCTTCGAATGCCATTTCCTAAAATGATTTTTTTGTATGGTGGGGCTTTCGTATCTCAGGGTTCCACTGTACTTGATACTGTATAAGCTAAATCCAATTGTGATCTAGCTACTATTGCTGATTGTTGTTGTGCATCTTTATACCTGTCTCTGCCTCTGTCTCTCTTTCAAGGCAGATCAACAACTCCACCAATGGAGGTAGATGAGGCGCAGAAGAGGAAGCTGCTAAAAAGCTAGTTCCAAATTAGGTAAAAAAATGTGACTTGCACATCATAAAATACGGTAGATGTTACAGAATTTGGTCTTTACCTGCTCCATCGAGGCGCCTTGAGATAACGTCTGTTAAGATTTGGCAGTATATGAAAGTTAGTTCAATTTAATTTCTGGAGATACTTGGACCTGATACTTCAGACAAGGAATCATCATACCACATTCAAAGGCATTTAATTTGGTTTCTCTGAAAGCTCTGAGTTACTTCCCCTTGAACCAGCAGCCCAAATCTTTCAGATGTTTTACTATTCTGAATCACCAAGCCCCTTGATTTCTGCGGCTTGAAGGTCACTGAGTTGGAGTTCTGACAGGTACATGTAACTCATCCATGTCTCCTGTTGTGGTCTTCGGCCATCTTGACTTTGTGCTTGCTGCTGGGATGATCAGGTTTATTCCCACAGACAAGACAAGTAGACAAGATGAGATTAATTGTGGGCACTAAGCATCCTTCTGCCCTTGTCCAGCTTGTTGGGTTGGTTGTCAATGGTTCTCTTCGACCATGTCACCTGCATTATTTTCCAAAGCCTTCGAGGAAGCATGGGCCATTTCTTGTATGCTTTGTATGGAATACCACTGGGACCTGGAACAGAAGCTGACCTTGGATGCAAAACTGTCGCTTGAATCTCCCTCCAAGATTGAGACATTATGTTGGGATGTGATTGGTGGATCAAAGTTACGTATCCCCCTGTTTCTCTCTAAAGCCCTGTTTCTCGAAGGGTCATTAAATGTCTCCCCAGCAAACTGTTCCACCTCCTCTTTGTAACTAGTAAGAGTCATAGACCACTCCTTGACCTCATTCATCTTCCTCATCTTACCCGATTCTTTCCTTAGTTGGCAGGGGTGGGCTTATCAGCAAGGAACACGAGGTTCTCCGAGTGTAATATTGGCAGAATGCAGGCACTAGGAGATCACGAGGAGTACGGTGTGCCTCCTGCCTACGATTATCCTGCATCTGACCAGCCACTTTGAGTGGTGTGAGTGATTCCGTCCCTCTTCACACATGGACCTGCACTGATGTATTTTCAGCCTCCTTGTCCCTTTGCATATCCCCCCTTACTGCATTTAATTTCCACTACCTCCCTAGTTAAGGTGACTTATCTGATCCTCTGCATCTGTGTCCATGTCCTGTTTATTGCTGTTGAATTTGTCCAAATCAGTCTCATTCCCCCATTCCCCTTGGCATACTCTGGGATTATTGGTCAATTGACTGCCCTACAGCTTGCTTGATGCCCTCTTGCAAGTATTGCAAAAAAAATGCTCGCCCCTGACACCTCACCAATCTTTCCTGGAGGTTAGCTGTCTGTCTGAAGCCTTGGTCTGGTCATCCAATTATACACTATATTTACATGCTTTTCGTTCGTACATCTGATGATTCAGATGTGCTTATTTAACCCTTTAGGCACGAAAGTCGCAAAATAGTGACAAGCAACATTGGTGAATAAAATGGGCTGTATGTATAAATGTGGTGCCGAGCGTTGTTACTACTTTTCACCAAGGGATGGTAAACATATGTGCCTGTAATCTCAGCACCATTTTTTGGCGTGGATCTATTCAAAGTTTCAGAGAAAAAAGAGTTTGTAAGACATCCTCCAGCGCAGAGACGTGGCAGCGAAGCAGTGGTAGTAGTGCGGAGCATAGGCAGAGCAGAGCAGAGCGAAAGAGTGTTTTTTCATTTAGTCACGATGCCGAGAGGTCCGTTTGCTGTTGACGAAGTACTTCGTCAGGTACCGGGTGACTGATTCCAAGCAGGAAGACATGCAGTTGTCCAGTGGAGCAGAAACTGATATTGGTAGTGACGGCGGGTTTGTGCGTCATAGTCCACAATCAGCACATGGTATAGCGGACGCTCCACCTTAGCGTGGCGGGGGTGGAAGCACTCTGTGAACGCCAAGCAGGGGACGTGGTAGAGGTGGCAGGGGGGCTCATGACACTACAAATATGGGTGAATGTAGCGGGGTTGAAAACAACCCCGATTGTCATGGCGGAAGCGACAAACGAACTAACCTTAACCCCACAGATGAACTAACCCTAACCCAACTGCAAGCAGTGCCATCTTGATCAATGATCAATCAATGTCTTATGAAAAATAAAATAATACAATTCCATATGGCCGCCAACCAGTGTTAAAAGATTATACAAATTGGATCAGTGAATTTATTTCTATCCTAAATTTCGTTTCATACACAAGATACAGTATTTCACATTGACTGTTGACATTATACCTTTATCTCAAACTACATTCAAGTTATAGCCTTTTGACATTTTGATATCAAAATTGTATATTTTCTTAAAAAATCTCTGGTGCCTTTAGAGTTAACCTTTTGCTCTCTTCTTAAAAAAACTAAAACAACAAAACAAAAAACAAAACAAAAAAAACAAGGGTCAGGGGAAATAATTACAATTATGTGTTAAACAACAACAATACGATTGCAAGGGTCTTGAGCACAGATGTTATCAGCACATAGGATTTGATTATTGGTAATCTATGGGACCAGCTTACCTTCAGTTTTACAAACAGCTAGATAGTTGAGCAAAATTAAAAATAACAACTCTGAACAAAATTCTGTTCAGAGGATCTGTACAATGTGACTGTGAGTTTTAAAATCTTATAAGTGCAGATACAGGTTAATAAATTCTCTGGTGGGACAAAGAAATAAAAAAGACTAAACAATTGCACTTACAGGCAAGCCAAGAGGATGGACTTCTCATGTACATGGTAGGAGAAAAGGAAAAATGCCAGAGATGAATTAACCTAAAAGGGAGAATAAAATTTAAAGTATGTCTACTGCACTATTGTCTGACTATATACCATTAAAATACAACCTATGAACCACTTACCAAGGCAAGCTTAAATTGCCAGAGGGTGGGCTTCATCAACAGCCTGACGGAGGAGGGTAAGACAGCTCCAAGAGTGAAGAGTAAACTAGAAGAGAGTAGAAGCAGCAGTAAGAACATCAGGATAACCAACTACACAAATTTTCAGAAATAGCCACGACATGAGCAGAAAATACAAAACGTACAAGACTCCCCATAGATAATAATGTTTATAAACAATTTTGTTATCTATGACAAGGGTAGGTGACAGGTGGAAGATAACCTAAAGAGGTCGATATTTGCACTGAGTAAAGGAATGAGAGTCAGTAGAAGTTAGATAGTATACTGTATGTGTATGAATGAGAGGGGGACAGGTGCACAGGTTAAGTTGTAGGGACGAGAGATAGTGAGAGGGGATTACTTCAAATACCTTGGGTCAACCATTCCAAGTACTGGACAGTGGACGAGAGATGAAGAATAGAGAGCAGGCGGGATGGCATGAGTGGAGTGTCAGGAGTGCTTTGAGATTTGAGAATAACAGCTAAACTGAAAGGGAAGGTTTGCAAGATGGTAGTGAGATCTGCTTTGATATCTGGTTTCAAAACAGTGGCTCTGTCTAAAATACAGGACGTTGAGCTGTGGGTGGAGGAGACAGAGATGCTGAGGTTTTCTTTGGGGGTGACCAGGTTTGACAGAATTGAATTTGAGACGATCAAAGGAACACATATTGTGGAGCACTTTGGGGATGATGTCAGAGAGGCAAGGTTGAGATGGTTGGTCATGTGAAGAGGAGATAGTGGATATATCCGACAGAGGTAGTTGAAGATCAAGCTACCAGGTTGCAGGAAAAGAGGATGCCAATGACAAGCCAAAGGATAAAGAGAAAGCTGATCTGCTGTGAAACCCATCCAGGAAGCACTTGGAAAAAGAAGTACCAGTATAAGGGGCAGGAGAAGAAGGAGAAAGAAGTCAGCAGAAAAACAAGACAAATGAGAGAGAGCTTCTGCCCAAACATATTATTATGAGGATAATCAGGTTGAAAATCAGCAGCCTCTTTCAGCATAGACCCAAGCTGAACTTTGCTCCTCCTCTGGTCTCCACAGCGGGAGATGCTTCATGCTGAAGTGCAGAGTGACTCTGTCTGCTTGAGCTTGAGCTGTTTGCTTCCTTCACTAAAAAGAGAGGGTGTGCACCTCCCCACACTGCCTAGTAGTGGTGACATCTTGGGAATGACTTTGCTGCTGACTTTGAGCTCAACATACACGTAACACCTCCATTGTGCAGCCCATCTCTGTTCAAGACATTCAGATAAATAGCTGCTTTTAACTTTCTCATCTGTCCTAGATGGATTCTGAATATTTTTGCCACCCATGACACCCATCCTCTACATTCTCTGCATGAAATCTTTGTATCTTTCTGATACATTATTTGAAAAGACGCCATAGCCCATGTCTTTGGTTGATACAATCATAATATGCTTCTGTTTTGGGTGACTTCCTAAGGAAGCAATCTTATTCAAAGAATAAATATTGCAAACTTTGATGCACTTTATCTAGTCAAGGGAGTCATTAAGCAGTCTCCACCAGAACACAGATGCAGATTGCTGACTGTAGCTCCAACATTGTTTTCAACAGGGAAAATGGATCTGGTAATATTAAGCATAAGGGGGGCTCTACTCCCGGGATGCCCCAGCTTTTTTTCAGATTGATATCTATTTTCACCCTGTGACTAATCATGGTCACCATAGGAGCTGTGAGCCTGCTTTCTCTGACCAATGAAGTCTGATAATTGGGCAGAGAAAAGGAGTCAAGGAACATGTATTACCTGAGATAGACTTGGGAATCATTGGACAGAATGGTTCTTATTTTTATGAAGGAGTTCAAAGTGCACCATGTGTTGGCCACCTTATCCTGTGAACACACAGACAAAAAGATTGCATCGAACAGCTTGAAACAAAAAAAAAATGTGTGCGTGTCTGTGTGTAGGATCAGTGAGGTCTGAAAAAATGTCATGAATTGGTAGGGTTTTGGAAGTCATAGAGGGAGTTTCATCCCAGACTCCAAATATAGAAATATGCATACACAGATATAAAAAGGAAAAAAGGAAACAGAGCATCTTAATTAGATATCCATTTAAACCCAACTGACAACTACCCTCTTGGCATAGAAAAAGGCGGGGACCAGAGCGTGCCTGCTGCACAACTCTCAAGACTACATCCATCTTGGCATTCAGAGGCGAAGCTCAGCTGAGGCAATGACAACAGTGGGATGCACATTAAGTTTTCTTGCCTTCATGCCTTGAACTCTTACACATATTTTCACCATTGGATTGCCTCTCGGGCACAAATCAAGTGTTCTGATTCTGGTCAGGGCAGTTGATCGCCCACCTGTAGCCTGAGGAGCACTACCTGCTCCATCCTGTAAAGCGCCTTGAGATAACTCCTGTTATGATTTGGTGCTATACAAATTAAATTGTATTGTATTGTATTGTATTGATACCTGATACCCACAGGGGAAGCATCTCAAAATGATGACTCCAAAATCCCTTGGTGCTTTACTCCACAGTAACAATTTCAGGGCCAGCATGCTCATGTCCTTAATCATTTCTGTGTGTGGTCTAGTTTACAAAGTTATTTCTGGCACAATTCTTAACTCTGCTCCATGCACAGCTGCTCATGACACAGCTGTGTAGATTATACTGGTAGCCTAGTCAGCACTGGACTGTGTGGTGTTTTGTGCCATGCCCATGCTCCAAATAACCACTGTTGGAATGCTGATGAACACATGAACAGGGTGCAAGAGGGGGAGCGGCTGTTACACCAACAAAAAAAGTTGGAAGCTTCTCAGTTGATGTAATAGATAGCATGCAATTTGTCAGGCAGAACAAGTTGGTCTCAATTAGAATAGCGGGCACAATGTTACATGGCAGATGACAACTTATAGGTTAACTTACAGGTGTTCCTACACTGCCATAACTGGCCATCGTCTGCAGCATTGCCATGTGATGTCTGTTGTCCAGAGGTATGATTACATATGCTTACATTGATAAAGTCATGATAAAGTAAGGATCTGACAAGTGCAAAGGTCTTCACTATGTGTATTCTAAAATGAAAATATCATATGACATTTTTGTATTCAATCCAAAAAAACTGTGACATGGGATATTGCAATCAACACCTTATGTTTGTCTACCAGGTTCCATATGTGGCTTTTAGCAGCTGTACAAGGATAGGCTTCACATGAACAGACATAGCTGAGGAATGAGGTGAAACCTTCCAAGCAATAAATTTGTCAGATTTATCTCCCCCCTCAACATCTTGAACACCAATGCTTCCCGGATATAAAGTGAAATTGATCTCCTGACCTACCAACATTCTATTCTACTGTTTTCTTTGATCCTGCAGAATCTATTTCCAACTAGTAAAGCTCCTGATTGATGTAACAAGTGAACAGTTCTATCCAATTTTTCCATTGAGATTGCCACTGCATCTTGTTAGCACATCAATCACAGCATCCTTGTCTAAATTATCTGGGTTAAGTACTCAAAAACCAAAAAATAATAATAAAAACTAAAAAGTGGTAGTTTTTAGGGAGCATATGACGAATGAATGATGACACGGAAAAGCTCTTACGCTCTCTCTCTCTCTCTCTCTCACCCCACCCCTCCATGGATTAAGCAAACTAACGTTGAAATATTCGCTTTGTTGTTATAACTGCACATACTGTATCTTTTCATGTACCAACCTATCTGTGTATCACCAATCTATGATCTCTCTCCACATTAATTAGAATTGACAGAGTAACATAAAGTTGTCTTCGTATGAGTCACTGTTGGCAATCCTAAATGACTGAAAATTTGTGTTCTTTTCCATCTCCGATGTAAAAGATGACTTTACTTGTGAGAAATGCCGCCATACCTCAAACAGTCCACGACTGATGGGAAAAATCCTCCCAATGACCTGCAAAGCCTGCCTGTGGTCAGACAGGAAGGGTAACCAGCAAAGAGTAAAAGTCACCAACACGGTGATGGCAAGTTTAGCCAGCAGGAACAACCTGTACATGAGATGCATACACACACAAACACATTCAATTAGACAGTGCCACAGTTAACACTGTTAACAACAAACCTTAATATTGTATATAATGTTCATGGTATTATACAGTCAAATTTTACAGTTAACAAATTCTAACTTTAGATTGTGGTGCATGAGTTTCGAAGCCAGCAAATGTCCCTAATAAAACGAGCTTGCACTTCTGGTAAGTGGTTCATTTGGTGTTTGATTTACTTCTAAGGAATGTGCGCAAAGCACATCGGCTGAGGTTCTTTTATAAAGGTCACATGCTACATCTTGACTGAAAATATGCTTGTTCATATAAATACTGTGCAGAGTGCGTGGCCATGGATGACAAGTGCAACAAGAGCAACAAGAGGCAAAGCTTGGAGACATCGTACTTGGATATAATGCAAAGTACAATGTGAGGAAAAGAGGATGATTGGAGCCAAGATTCATGGATGATCCATATATTTATGCACCTTGCTTTTTGCACTGGTGTACAAATACTGGAGTCGGTTTGAAAGAGGAAGTGGCCATCTTGAAACTGTTTCAAAAAGGTCATGAGCATGAAATTATCAAAATTGTACGTGGATGAGAGAGTCCCCTCCCTGAGCTGCCACCTTGACGTGGTGGAGGGGTTTGAGTGCCCGAATGATCCTGAGAGCTATGAGCAGGGGCCCCCGGTAGGGTCTCCCAAGGCAAAAAGGTCTCAGGTGCAGGTCAGACTAAGCACCTCCGGACTCCATATGAAGTTGAAACAACAGAGGAAGCTTACGTCGCCAGGATTGGCGTCAAAGGGGCCCCACCCTGGAGCCAGGCCCGGGGTTGGGGCTCGTCAGTGACCAGGCACAGCCCAAAAAGGCGACGAACCAGCTCTATATGTCTGGAGCAGGAGCTTGGTTCGCATTGCCGGCAGTAGGTCAGACGTATTCCCGGTACACGTTGGCCTTCAGCAGGGCTGCCCTTTGTCATATGTCCTGTCATTATTCATATGGACAGGATTTCTAAGTGTAGCCAGGGGCCGGAGGGTGTCAAGTTTGGGGACCACAGGATCTCATCGCTGCTTTTTGCAGACGATGTTGTTCCATTGGCCCCCTCTGACCAGGACCTCCAGCGTGTGCTAGGGCGGTTTGCAGCCGAGTGCGAGAAGGTGGGGATGATAATCAGCACCTCTAAATCTGAGGCCATGGTTCAGAAAAGGATGGTTTGCACCCTCCGGATTGGAGACAAGATCCTGCCTCAAGTGGAGAAATTTAAGTATCTTGGGGTCCTGTTCACGAGTGAGGGTAGAATGAAACGGAAGATCGAGCGACGGATTGGTGCAGTGGCAGCAGTGAGCCGGAAGGCAAAGCTCTCTATTAACCAGTCAATCTACGTTCCTACCTTCACCTGTGAACAAGAACTTTGGGTCATGACCGAAGGGACAAGATCTCTGGTACAAGCAGCTAAAATGAGCTTCCTCCGCAGGGTGGCGGGACGCACTCTACGAGATAGGGTGAGGAGTTCTGTCACTCTAGAGGAGCTCAAAGTAGAGCCGCTCCTCCTCCACATAGAGAGGAGCCAGCTGAGGTGGTTCGGGCATCTATTCCTGATGCCTCCTGGACGCCTCCCTAGGGAGGTATTCCAGGCATGTCCACTAGGAAGAGGCCGCGAGGAAGACCCAAGACGCGCTGGGGGGACTTTGTTTCCCAGCTGGCCTGTGAACGCCTTGGGGTCCTCCTAGAGGAGCTGGAGGATGTGTCTGGGGAGAGGAAAGTCTGTGCTTCCCTTCTGAGACTGCTGCCCCCGCAACCCGGCCCCGGATAAGCGTCAGAAGATGGAAGGATGGATGAGAGAGTCTGATGTGGACACACTTGACTGGTCTGAGCAGAGTCCTCACCTCAACCTGAGAGGACAACTTTGGGATAAATTAGAGCAGATACTGAGAGCAAGGCCTGCTTGTCCAACTTCAGTATGTGACCTAAAAAATGTGCCTTGCTAAAAATGATCAGAAATTCTCATAACCACCATTCTTTAACGAGCTGACTGCCTTCCCAGATGCATTTATGCTCTTAAAGGTGGACATCATTAGAACCCTACAGATAAAGGATGGATTGCCACTTAATTCGAATGCAAGTCAAGACAGGGGAGTGAAAACTTTTGGAAATATGTGTTCTTTTTATGTTCTTGTGTTCTTGTTTTTTATCCATGTTTTTTATCTCCACTTCACTCCCCCATCACTTGAATGTACAGTATATGGACGATACAGCACTAATCACACTTTAGCACAAGCTACATTATCTCTGATTTATCAATGATTTACTATGATTCTGTCGATCTGTAACTTGCCAAACTTTGTTTCATTTTCTATTTCTAGGGGAGGATAACAAATGCCTGATATTTAATATTTCATCCACCCATATATGCAGTATCATTATACATGTACTGTAAAAAGCAAACATTGCATACTTCTTGACACCAACCTCTGATTTATTTATATATTTCTAACATCTGTGATTTTGAAGAGTACGTATAGATTTGAGATTCTCTGAATAATCTTTTGCCTAGTGTCTGTTATCTTTTTAGTACGTCTCTCAACTAGGGCTGGGCGATTTGGCCTAAAAAAAAAATCTCCGATTTTTTTAAGAAAAATTCGATTTTCGATTCGATTTTCGATTTTTTTTTCAATGCACTTAAAAACAACTGCAGACATCTGACATATTGTCAAAATGCTACTTTATTGCTGTGGTTGTCCACAGAGTAAAAATGCATATAAAACAATCCAAAATTAGAAGTAAACGAGGCTCTGTCATTGAGCACTTTCAAGCTTTTACCCAGGTTTAAGTTTTCAAGAGTGCAACAGCAACTTCACAATACCTTAAATGATCTGTTTAGGAACAGATAACTAAACAAAGATTACTGTTTAAAGAAATCTTAGCATAGTGCAAATAAAACATTAAATGTGTTGCTTAAATGCCTGTGGAAGACATAACCTACTCAAAAGGTAAACAAATGTGAACAAACTTTTATCTTTAACAAACAAAATATGTGCTTATTATATCTCTGACACCTCCTCCAGCTCAGCGCAGATCTTTTGCCGAGTGGCAGTGTACAGGTGAGGCAGCGCTACGCTGGCGAAACACTTGCGACTGGGTATCGTACCTAGCATCTAAAACTTTCAACACGTGATCAAAGCCTCGCTTTTCAACAGAATAAACTGGCAACATGTCTGTGGCAATATAAGACGTGATGGCCTCTGTAATCGCTTTCCAACGCGCTCCATTCTTATCATAAGGCACACAGTTTGTAAAGCTCTCAGGAAGTGTCATTTGCTTTTTAGCCGGTGTGCTAGAGCTGCCGTCTTCGTTTCGTAGCTGGTTACACTTCTCCCATTCTCCGGAATGTTTATTCTTCAG
>OMPJ01045838.1:3376-25287 GCA_900312935.1 Carapus acus | reverse complement strand
AAACTAGTATCCATCAAGTTCTGAGACAAATACCTGTGTCCTGCTGCACACAAAGCCTTTGTTTCCTTTGTCCCTTACTCATTACTGTAGCACAGGTAGGCTGGCATGAGTGTGCGTAGCCACTCACACACACACACACACACACACGCACACGCACACACGCACACACACACACCAATACCATTTGCTTTTCAGCCTGGCCAATCACGACCCCTGAGAGGCGGGGCTTTGGCAGAATAACAGTCCATATCTTTCCAAAGTCGCAAGCCTCAGGGGGCGTGGCACAATATCAGACTTCTGAAAATTTGGACTTCTGACAAATTCTAACCATTAACTTTCCACATTTTACATTTTTGCAAATGGCAGATATCAATCTTAAAATATTAAAATTAGAGATGTCCGATAATATCGGCCCACCGATATTATCAACCCGATATTAGCATAAAAATGTAATATCGGTATCGGATTTTTTTGCTTTAAAACCGTTAAAATAAAAACCGATAAAAATACAATAATGCTTGCTTTACACTGAAATAGTGTCTATGCGCTCCTGAAGCGTTAACTGGCGCACGTATCGGTATCGGCTGTTATCGGTCTCGGTAAATTGAGAGTTGGACAATATCGGCATATCGGATATCGGCAAAAAGGCCAATATCGGACATTAAACTAATTAAAATGTCTGGCTTAAAGCAGGCCAAGCCACTGAGACATCAGTTCTCCTCAGGCAAATGAACAACTCACTGTCCTAAAACACCATCAACTCGCCGAGGAGGCAAAAATAAAGTTGAAACTTAAGGAGTTCACACACAAGCTGTCAGGAATCTATTCTCTGTCGTGTCATTCTCTCCCAGAATTCTATTATTCATGCACTGTTCCACATAGAGCAATCCGGTAATTTATATTTATGAATCTGCCGTTCTAAAGAGATCTATCACTGAGCCTCGCGCTAGCTCAAAGAACTGGATCAATTCGATTTCGTCGTGCACAGCATAAATGAGGTGAAAGTCTGCGGTCGCATTCTGCCCGATGATCTCACCACCCGCATCGTTGTGTTCATCAAATCTGCTAAATCAAGGTTTCACTTCCTTCACCTCGCTGATGTGCGAAAGACATGGAAGTCGACATCGGGACAGAGTGGAGGGCACGGGGGGCGTTTGTAGGGTGGCGAGTGCGTCAAGGAGGGGCAAACCTGCAGAAGCGCCTCATTCTGCAGAAGCGCTTCATTTCTCCGGATGCAAATCAAGTGTTGTTGGGAGTTTTTTTGCCTCATCATCCGTCAAGCTAATGTCCCACTAAATCAGCAGCTAATGTCTGCGACGCACACAGCCTGCTCCTCACAATGGGCCATTTCATCGCTCAGACAGGGCGCAAAAACAGAGAAAAGATGATGAGCAAAGGAAGGGAGGGACGAAAGAGAATGAAAAAAGCAACAACAACTGGCAGAGATACAAATCGAAAGTGGCAAAACAAGAGGAACTGTGAGAGTATTGGGAATCACTGTTAAATACGCCGCTGCTAAGCGGGATGCTTTCCTCCATCTGAATTTCTTCCTGCGTGTGTGACATACATGACGGTTCCCATTTGTCACCCCTGGGAGTGAGTCCCGTCTCCGTGAGAAATGAAAACACTCGCTCTCGCTCGCTTCCAGCCACGGCCAGATTCACCTCTACGCTGGCGTCTGAGGGCGTTCGTCCTTGATGGCGGTGGCGTGTTGGATAGCATTAGAAGAGGAGGAGAGGAGAGGCGTGCCCGATATTTTATCCCGACCCATTTATAGGCAAAGAGGATATTACAAACTCCTCTCGCAGTCTAATGAAATAAAACGCTTCGTCTTATTACCTGGTTTCCATATTTAGGCCTGTGGGATTAAAGAAGGTAGGTCAGTGTGATTCATGGCCCAGCCACATCACTTCCACCTCCTTTTAAGTTTTCGCCTGGATCAGGTTCCGTAGAAAGGTGCATAAATTATCGAAGGATATTTCATCGAAGGTACACTCATTGGATGTCCATGGCTCGACAATAATTATTTTATCCTATTTTTAAATGTCACACATTTCCACCACACTGCAAGCACAATGACAGCACGACAATGATGAGAGAATGGAGTTAAAAAGAAACTATTTGAAGACAGTAACCATCTATTTATTGCTCTGCCTTGACTTTCAGGTTGGGGTTTGCTGGTGCCCTTCGATCTATCTCCAATGCCATCTCAGAAACACGCACGTCTCCAAAGCAATTAATGAGGAAAAGAAAAAAAACTTAACTAAACAAAGCAGAAAAACAAAACCCTGTCCGTTCCTTAATCAGTGTGAGCCAGACGGCTGAGTGCCTTCTGCCTGCAGAATTACCAGGCGGCTGGCCGGTTCAATGGTGTGTGATGAAGATGAGCTTCCCGTTGTTTGCTATTGCATACAAACTCGTCACAGCTGCCTCATTTGCAGCGAGCGCTGAGGCTGAAGGGCATCTCGAGACAAAATCAAAGGGAAATAATGCCCCAAAAAAAAGGAGAAAAAATTGACCACTTAGATCCGTCACCATCAGCCACAGTCCGACCTCCGACCCCGCACTCCTCCACAAGTATCGACGTGAGAATCTTGCTGCCGGCGATAACAATGCTGGCTTTGCTCTTCACAAAAATTGGACTCGTACGTCCGCCCAAAATACCCCCAACACAACAATTAACTGAAGGCAGATTTCAGGCACATCTGGGCCGTAGCTGGACGCTTTATTCTGGCAAGTGGGGCTAAACCTGGAGGCACAGCTGTGCAGGCCGATGCCAACAAATCAGCTCCGACGATGAGCGCCACCTGTTGCACACTAATCTGTGCTTATTGTCTTCTGTTAGGGTCAATACACCAACACATACACACACACACATTTTTGAATTAGAAAAAATTCATACACTGAGAGACCAGAACACACATCTCTCTCTCTCTCTCTCTCTTTTGTGTAGAGGAACAGATGGGGCCCTATCTTCAGCAGGGCAAACTAATGGGGTGTGTCGCATCTGCCAAGTGTGTGTTCATGTGAGAAAATGCTGCATCCATGGCCAGAGCAGATGCTTTTGCACTGGGTAGACAGTCTGATTAACAATAGCTCGCAAGACGTAGAGAACACACACAGCGTCCACTTGAAGCTGAAGGGAAAAGTTGTGATTCCTATAAGCCAAACACACCTTGGAAAGGTTTTCTGCTTCAGGTTACATCTCACCATTTTGAAATCCTGCAGCCATGGTCCTAGCTTCTTAGCCGAGCTTCGCTCCAAATGAATTTTTATGCCATCTTCGAAAAAATGTTTCCCTCAATAAAAAGCAGAATGGAGGTGGGCAGTGGGTCAGTGGGCTTTTTGTGTGAGCAGAGAAAGCTCTGCAGCCAGCCCCTGTACGATTAAGCTCTCAAATCTGAGAGGTTTATTCAGTCGCTTCCTTTCCTAGTATGTCCAAACCAAAAGAAAAAGAAAAAAAAAAGGCAACATCTGAAGAATTCCACACACAACTGACAACATTCTGTGTAACTATGAATAATTGGGTCTTACAACTAACACACAAATGGCCACAATTAGGACATATCAAAAAAATGGAAAGAAACAATGGAATTGACAGCTCAAAGTGCTGAAAGCTCTCCCACACCACACTGATGTCCACAGCACAGTGTAACACCATCGTCACCTTTGGCTTTAAAGGCAATCGCGTGTGGGTGTGTGTCAGAGAGTATGACTTCTGCATAAGTTTACACCTCCACTTAACAGCAGGGCAAGAATGCGCTCAAGGCTCGGAAAGCCTGCCAAAAATACAAAACAAGAAATAGATGATAATGAGAAATAGAAGCTCTTCTGAAATGTTGTGTTGTGCCTAGTGCCTAACAAACACACTAACACTTGCAAATGCTTTGGCTTACAGACATGACTGATATATATATGTAGTGGTAGTAGTAATGGAAATAGCTGTTGTAACAGTGATTGTCGCAGCGAAGTTGGAAGTGTGTTGCCATGACTACTGATTTGATCTTTGATGGACAGGTCAAACGGATCCTGGAGTCCTGATAACATCCACTAAAATGCTTGGAGGCAGCCTCTGGGAGCTCACCCCTGTCCTCTCCGGAGCCTTTATGTCAAAACGTGTCTGCAATATACCTGCTGCATGTAAACACAAACATGGGTACAGCTTGACACTAGGGGTGGGTAAAAATATCGAAGAATCGATGCATCGAAATTATCTCCCCTTCGATTCGATATCGATTCAGCACTACCGCTGAATCGATTCACCCCCTGGCGCAACATCTTGTGAATCGCGTTTTATGTACGGAAGCTGCAGGCGTCCACAACCACAAAATGGCGAGCGGTGGAAAGAGTTCTGATGTCTGGAATTACTTCCAGTTCCCACAGAAACAAGGAACAAAAGCAAAGTGGTGGGTAACTTGTGTCAAGATGAACCGAGCGACAAGAGTAACACAATAAACTTACGGTAAACCTGAGAATCGAAATCGAATCGAGAGGTTCCTATCAATACCCAGCCCTAATAGGTAGCATTATTGTGTTAATGCTTTATATTCAAATGTTTTATTGCTCAGAAATGTTGTGAGTTACAACACAATTGCCAAGGGAAAAGAAATATAATTAAAGATTACATGCACTTTAGTTTTAATACAGTACTGTCATATTTTTTAATTTTGTATTCCATTTACAGCACACATTATTATGCTAATTCATGCTATTGACAGATGTTTTAGTGCTACAAAACGCTATGATATACCATGGCTGTTCATATGGGCATGAAAAAAATATTCTGAAATTAAATTGTCAACATTATCAATTATTTGTGCATTTCGACTTATTACTGAATCGATATCAAAGTGTTTAAAACAATATCGAATCGAATCGAATTGTTACCCAAAGAATCGAAATCGAATCGAATCGTGAGGTTCTTAACAATACCCAGCCCTACTTGACACAAGGCTTCTCAGACCTCTTAACCACAGCCACAGTTCATTGCAGAGGAGCTCGCATGATGAATACACGTTTCAGAGGTTTAACTGTAGAAGCAGCGCCTTCATCCTACGTGTTTTTATGTGATCTCACACGAAAAGCTTTTAGAAATCAAGGGTAACAGCATTTCCATTTATAGCTGACGTGCATTACGATTGTTTACCCCGACTGACTGCGGCCCGGAGATAATGTAACTGAACGATAATGAGTAAAAGTGCACTTACCCGCACTGTAGTGGCGGTCCAGCTTCTGCCACAAAGGCTCACCCTCACGCTGGAGAAACGACAGCTGCAGAGGTTCATAAATGGAGCCTGAGGATGGATACACACTCACATGAGGGGGACTCACTGGTTTCATTAACATGCTTATTCCTCAAAGTCTGGTATAATGGCTTGATTCTAAAAGTTAGATGCGATGTAGTAGATTTAACTTTCTATCAACTAATTTCTACAACTAGCTATCATGGTGTAAGAGACAGTCAATGGCGAAGGTATGTGACATTCAGAGAAATCCTGGTGTGAAACATGAAGCATTTGACCTAGAAGCTCTCCGGAAAAGATAGCAATTTCCTCCTACAATGCATGAGAAATTTCACAAGAATTGCTACTAAGTCTGCTGATCTCCAGCACAAATTGGTTTGCACAGCAGAGAACATGGACGTGCCTTCACAACACCTGACTTTGCTCAAGTAGAGTTTAGTCACCGCACAAATCACAGCCACAGCAAGTGTTGGGCACACAAAGACCAACCGCAGGCCAGGGGCTCTGCTTCAAACTCATGTTTCCTGAGAGCTCACGGCTGGGAGGGGGACAGGGAAAGCCCGTCCGTTACATTTTCTCTATTTTCTTTTTAGTGAGATTTGCATTTTAATAGGTTCAACCCTGGGTCAATACCACAGGTAGTGGAAAATTCAAATTCTGCTTTAAATTAGCATAATTTCCATCAGCTTAAAAGTTGCTGCGGACAAAGTCAATCCATCTTCCTCTGTAGATAACACTTTAAAAAGAGCACAGTGGAAGCCCAATATTTTCATATTCAATTCTATAATATTTTCATTTCTAACAGGAGAGCAGACGAGCCGGGGCAGTCTGTGTTTGGCTCGGGTTTGAACAACTTAAGTTCAATGACACCCTTCTCTGGCACTGTCTGGCCTGAATGTATTATCGTGTTTGGGGCGGCTCAGCTGTGGAATACCTGTTCAGAGTCAAATGGGAACCTTTACAGCTGTATTCCATGGATCCTTGTGTAAGAGATTACTGCCAATTCACACACCCTCGGGCTCCCCGAACCAGAAATGGTAATATTACACCAATGATGAAGCCAGAAATACTTGGAGCACATACAGTATATGAATTATTATCCTGAATCCGGCTGCCCGGATTGGGGGTGGGGGGAAAGGAGGGAACAAAATATCAAATTTGGCATTTTCATGTATCATTGAAAAAAGAACAACATCAGTCAGTTGGTGTATGTAGGAACAAGAACAAGTTATCACTCCAGGCTTCAGGGGTTCTATTGGTGCATTTATTTGCATTATTGTGCCATCACATCATCAAAAAACAGCAATGCTGCACCTCCTCATATAGGTAACACTGACTAGAAAATCATACAAGTCAATTAAAATTGTGTTGCCTGAACATGTACTGTATGTATGTATGTACAAATAAGTCAAAAAATTAAAGATGTCTTGCGGTGACAAAGGACACATTTAATCTTGTAATAACTGAGACGATAAATGTGCATAACAATTGGGATGCCATGATGGATTTCAGAAGAGGGAAATGCAGCGGTACAAGCACAGCGACAATTTTGCAATTTGCTGGTTGGTAAATTACCTGAACTTCCCCATTATTTCACTAACCATAAGGTGCTGAGTGTATGATTCGCGTAAATCTCCTGCCATTACTTACCAACTCTTTGAATTTTCCTTCGAGTCCGAGTAGTCGCCATTATCAAAAGGGGAGAAATTAAGGCCAATCCTCTCTCAAAGACAAATCACAAATCTATAGCAATTCACAGGAACTAGTTAGTAGTGCAGTTAATTTTGTGCATGCACAAATCAACATTGGAATTACAAATCAAAACATGCAAGATCTGTTGTATATGTTTACAATTTGCAAAAGAGATGACCAACTAGCTACACAACTAGATAGCAAGATAGATAGAAGTTTAGATATTAACGTCATTGAGCGACTCATTACAAATCTGACTAACTGATGACACACAGTAGAAAAGGAATGACAGGCCCAGGGCCACGGCCTCAAGGGGTATCACCCACACTCGAAGCAAACACACACATACCCGTAAACACACAGACATACAAGATGAGAAGTCCTTCTCTTAAAATAGCTCCTTGTCATGCAGGCAAACACCTCTGACCTTTTCATGCTCGTGGATGAGTTAACGAGCAGATCAGCTGCATTCGACCACACGTTTAGCGTCATTGCACTCACACGCCTCACAAAAGCACCGGCAGATGTACGTGTCACACGTATGCTAAATGTCACGCAACTGAATGTATCAAACCTGAACGTTTCGATCTGCTTTTAAATTCCAAGAGTTTCCAGCCGACATCAGCCAAGCTCGCCATGTTTACAACCGGCAAATTTATGTCAAGAAAATGTAAAGTGAACATGATTTCCTTCTTTACCCGACAAAATAAAGCACTAAAGTGGCCACACAGCCCAGTAGCAACGAGAAGATAGTGAGGGCAGAGCATCTTTGGGGCACGCAACACGAAGACATTTATCATAAAATTGAAAAAGCATGTATGATCATATTTGTTGGTCGTCAGCTCCATTGGCCGACTGTGAAACGTAACATTTCAACAGCAGTATTTAAGCGATGGAACGGCAATAATGACAAGCAGCACAAAATCCTTACGCTTATATTTCTGTATATCATTATATACAAATATAATATCAATCAAATTTTGTTGTCATCTTCAATGTATCAAAAGTTTCAACTCTCGATTACTGTAGCGTCATTTTGCAATTACTTTGAAAGGGCTTAGAGGGCCTGTGTATTCTGCTTCCTGCTTTCATTCAGTAACACTACGAGCCTTGACTCAGCTGTCAAAATGCAGACAGCATCGGCGACACTGACGTAAACCAAAAAGCCTCGCTTTCTCGCAGATTTTACTTCGTAAATTCCTGCTGTGTTGTTTAAATGTAACGGGGAACAGAACGTATAACATTGTCAACCCGTATCTAGACCTTTCAATATAATCTGGCGGAGATTTTACGGTGTGGAAATTAGATTTAGAAAACGTAGGCGCCGCCGTAAAGCGTAATGCCGTATGCCAGCTGATATTGTTGTGAGGACCGGAACGAGCAGAACGATGTGGACATCTAATATTAACATTTTCGCTGTTTTTATAATTTTTCTTGGATGGCCCAGGACATTGGCTCTTCAGAACGTAACAGTCGATCTGTTCGGTGCCGAAAACCATGGAACACTGGCCGCATTTGGCGATTTTAACTCGGATAAACAGACGGATATCTTCATTATCAGAGAACGTGAGACTTCAGCATTTTCATTTTCGAGCCTTAGAATTACAAAACCAAATCAATCCATTGACATTACTAAGTAAGGTTAAATAGCAAGTCATTGTAACATGGGTACAAATAAATAAAACTAACGTAAAGCAGGTGGCTTTACTCGTAGAAGTACATACGAATTTCGTTACACAATTCAATTGCTGTAATGACAATAAAAGATTCCTGATTCCTGATATTAAAGGAGGCTAAACGTGAAGGTCCCATATCAAACGTTTGCTCTTCTTACACAACATTCCTACATTTTTATTTGTGATTGTCCTAGACTCTGAGCTGTTGATATTCCTGGCTGATGTGAAACCACCGTACTTCAAGCCCAAAGTCAAGATTTCCAAAGATGTGCTGCCAAGGTGAGATTGGCAAAGTCTCGCTTTTACTCCACTCATACCGACTTGATTCTCAAGCATATACAAATGTCGCAAGTGCTAATGTAGCCTCTAACTGTTGCATTAGGTGACTTGGGGTGCAGGGATGCTGTTTTTCTTTACCTTGCGGGGGGGAGTGTTGTGTAGGATGACCAGAGGAGGAGCCTGCTAGGGCAGCTGAACTCCTTCTGAAGCCAGATGATGACATCATGCATAGACCAGGTGGTGATGGTTCGACCCCAGGCTCCTCCCATAAACAAATTGACAGAAAGCTTTTGAGCAGGACATTGAAGCTTCCCTAAGTCCTTGCTGAGCAGCTTGGCTCTCCTCCAAAAATGCAGACAGGTCAAATGCATAGACGGAGACTCACTCAATCACACAGTATCTGCAATATCCTTTGAACGTTTCAGTGGCTCCCTGCTCAGCGCTGTAGTGCCTGGAGATTATGATGGAGACTCGCAGATGGACGTTCTTCTCACACTGCAGAGCGACTCTGACGGAACCACTGTGATGGTCTTCTGGGGAAACAACCAGACGCTAGGTACACATGGAGTCGCAGTAATGTTTCTTCCACTGAATCTGTCAGTAATTTCAGGACTTGAGTGGAATGAAAAGTAATAAAATATTGTGCTTGCAGTCATAAAAATAATCAGGGGATACCAAAGGTAGTTTGAGATAAGATGCTCGTGCATTTATTCAGCAGCAGAATTCTGAAATGATTAATGACTAGTAAAAGTACAGTAAACAGGACAACGATATTCATATCGACTGCTCCAAATTATACACTTCACCAAAAATGTGAGACATAACACTTTTGATTGATGCCCAAGTACACAAAAAATGACACATATTAAATAATTATCTTCAAAGATAGACATGAGTGACAGCATTACAGATGTACCGGTAGTGAGATAGCTGGATGTATTGAGCTATATGTGTATTCAAACGATCTGGATGATTTATGGACATGTAGTTTCTGTGGTCCCACTGAAGTCCAGGATGTTTTGTATGCATAAACTTAATCACTTTTGTCTGTAAGAACCTCGCCAAACAATCAACAATGTTGGCTGTGCCCGAGTGAGTCAAAGGTCTCAATGAACTCTGTTGAAAACACACCTCTGAGGTTTGATCAACTTAGCTGCACAAGGGGATAGTCAATGTCCACTAATACACCACTCCGAAGGGTTAAAACACATTTATTCAATTTTTAGACATTGTCATCTTCATTTCATGTCATGAAGCCCACCACTTTTTATCGAGTCTCACAGCCTGGTGGTCCTCAAGGAGGTCAAATGCTTAGATTGAATTTCTTCCGTAAGGGATTAATAAAGGCCATTAAAAAATAATGAATTTTAAAAATTGATGCTACAGCGCTTTTTGGCCATCTCCATCTCTCCTCAGATGAAGATGACTTTCTTAAACTCAACAAACCCTTCAAGGACCAGCCCTTAGTGATGGAGTAAGTAATCACGCAAATGACGAGTCATTTTCCAGAGCTTCATTTATTATCATCTTTATGTCCTGAATGAACCACATTACGGCGTATCTGTCTGCCTCCTCCAGCTTTGACGGAGACATGATCCCGGATATTTTCGGGATCACCGCCCCGCCGGACACCGAGGTCTGCTACCTCAAGACACGGTAGGCGCCATGACGTCAACCCGCCCGCGTCCCGCTCGGCGGCTAATCCCGCTAACTCGGTCCCCTTTCTCCGCATTTCCCCCTCTTTTCACAGGGTCCAGCGGTGTGTGAGCGCCCTCAGCTCGCCCGTCAGCCTCCGCGTCCCGCACTCCAACGCTTTCACCGACCTCAACCACGACTTCACCGCCGGTGAGTTACAGCGGCTCATTGCGCAATGAGCGACCGAGCGGAGGGCGTCATAGGCGGAGGGCGTCATGACGTCACACAAACGAAATGCGGACGCGATTACGATCAGCGAGGGCGCCAAATGAGTACATTAATTTGTGAATCGAGATTTTTCTATCTCATACACAACACTGATATCCTCGATCAATAGATCAATGGATCGATAAATTACCTAACTACCTACAATATTTAAATATGGCGATACCATTGATAATAACAGTGTTAAAGAGGATGTCCAGTCATGATCTATTTTTTTTTGACACATCAGTATATCATATATAACAGTTACTTTGCAGTCAATCCTTTTTTTGTCGTAAATCATCGTATGTGACAATTTTAACACTTATCAACTGATTAATTTAGTTCAAAATTTACTTCAATGGTTTAGCTAACTTCCCCCTCACAGAAGCTACTCAGTAAAATACGCTGTGGACCAATGTCCTAGGCTATTCCCATTGTGATCAATCAATGTAGCTAACTTAGTAGTGGTGTTCGTGTATCAAAAAGGTGTGTGGGTGAGTTAAATGCGCCTGTGTGCTAGTGATTGTGTGACCACGCGTGCCAGTGTGGGTATACTTTAGTGCAGCCCTCATGAAGCCACACACAGTTGTTGTAATGGACTGAATCTGGTTTCTGTAATCGGCTTTAGAGTCCCCTGCTGTAGTGTGGACTTCTGTACATGGATAATTTTTCCAAACCTCCCCCAGAATCGTGAAATCAAATCAGTATTCGCTGTCCCCCCTATAATCCTAAAATGCATTGCCGCGTGAGGGCAGGATTAAATCGGATTATTGATGTCTCTGGTCCGCATTGTAACCGGTCTCTGAAATCTTGAGAGGATGAGAGGAAAATGCCCATCGTCAGCTTGCCTCTTGAAGGCGGAAAGGTCAGGACTGTCGACCATGTCAGGACAGGAGGATATATTTTGAGCCATGGAGGCGGGAATTATGATCCTCATCAAAATGTCCTAAAGCCACACAGCATGTCCCTTTTGATGACCAACAATGACCCTAACATGGGCAATTCATACATGTGCAGTACGTCGTTGAGGATTTTTGGAAACAATGATTAGCTTCTAAATGTGATTTTGTCACACAGCTTCCCAAGACTTGATGTCTGAGGTCAGGGGGGCTGTGATCCGGTCAATTTTTTAGCAAATGTTAGCTGCATTCACATTGAGATGTCCATCCGAAATATCTGACAGATCCGTCAGATATTTGGCAGAGACTGTATCTGGTCACATTACCTGGCCAAAGGCAGTCTGCTGTGTTTGTGTCTCATCACACAACCTAAGGGACAGGCCCAAATCACACAGCGTGGGCCTGGCTTAAGGCTGTAACGCTGTTAGATTGTGATTGGATGGTGCTCCTGAACCTACCTTAGGGGTTTCTGTGTTGTGTGCGTGTTGGGTAAAGGGAAGTGCTTCATTATGTGGTATTGCTTGTCCTGAGCCAATTCCAAAGACACCGCAGGTGTGCTACATTGTCTGTCTTCAGTAGACACACACACACAAGCATGCACACACACACAAACACACACACAGTACAATACAATGCAATACATTCAATGAAGATGCGCGAGTGAGTCTCATTTTCATACCTCGTTCCCCTGATCGGCTCACTCTGGGTTGTCACCGCACAGATGAATGAAGGCTATAAATGTTGCTAGAATAGGATGCGTATCAAATATTTTGAGGCACTGCAATGACAGGAATGTGCAGGATGAAATGGAAGAAGCTGTGTTGAAACATTTAGTCCTTTGGGGAATCAGCACCCAGCGACACAGAAATCGAGGCTAATTTTGCATGTGTAATTACATGATGCCCTTTTTAAATTAAAGGGGAATATTCCCCTAAGGACCAGTTTGCCAGTGGCCAAACCACAGCTTCTAAGCCCACTCGCCCTCCCTGACAAGTATCACAGACTCCAAACTACAGTGGTACAAAGTCGTAAAGATGGACCGTCAAAAATAAAGAACATTTGTCTGTTTGTCCAGCTTTCTTTTTGGAGCTGTCTCACTGCTTTGAAGCACAACTCCATTTTGTGCTGCATGCATGTTTTCCAAGTACAGAAAGGCTCTGCCAGCATTGGCTCTAAATATATGTAGTAAATGAGATGATGACCTTGGCAGGGCTAGAGAGACCTTTATTGGCTGTCTCTGTCACCGTAACAAGCAACTATCCATCCATCCATCCACCCACCATATATTTCCATGTCCCCAGCCATTTCCATCCCCTCATAGTCTAAGTCATTCTCAGGGCAGCCTGGAGATAGAATTCCTCCAACTTGACCTTTGGTTGGGTGTGTCAAGAAAGGGCCACAATGCAGGATCTAGACTAAGTATCTGAGTCACCTCGGCCTAGATTATTTTGATGACCTGACCAGACCTTTTCCATGATGTCATCCTTTCAGTTTGAACACAAAGGTCCTGCCTGCGGGCTCGGCTCCCTCTTCCTCCTCCCCTACCATCACTGTCCAGTCCAGGACCTGAGGCACTGCGTCATTCTGTCTCAGTCTGTGCCTCCATCATTCTAGCCACTGTAGTAAAATGTCTCTGTCTGTGGCAGTGCCCCCCTCACTCCCTTCTATGACTGAACAGACCGTGTGTCTACTGCTGTGATCTTGCCATCTTTCATTTCACATCCATGACGCAGGCAAATGCCTGCATTCATGATACAGTGTACATGTGTATGAACACATTGCACACATTTATCGAATAATAGAACAGGGGTAAAGAAAAAAAATGCTACATTTATTTTTGTCGATGTTGCCTTTCAGGGTGTTCTCGATAAAGCCTCCCAGGATATTTACACACAAGGGAAAAAGCACGAGAGCAAAACATTTATTTAACTCTACAGATTTTCAAGTCGGCTGAGAGAGAGAGAGAACTTGGTATTTTCTGCTCTGCTGAATTCAGAAATGGCCCTGTTCTTGTCTTACACTGTCCCTCTGCCCACCGAGTGCAATGCTGTCACTTAGACTTACGGGTGGGACTTACAGGATTTTCAGAGAAATTAATCCTCTTGTTTAAGGTAATCAGAGAGGATTTAGCTGTGTCACACTGGCTGCAGATATGCTGTTGTGTTTCGTGCTTTTTGCATTCCTCAGGCTGTCACCATTTAAACAGCAAAAATCACAGTTAATCTGTTAAGGGATTAGGAGCAAGATGATAAACTACCAGTCTTGACGTGCACTACAAACACCCCTGGTAGGATAAAACGGTTCTTGTGACGGCTATATTCTCTCCTTTTCACCGATTTGAACTAGAGCCAGGCTGTTTTGTGTATCATTTGTTTGCGGTGCAGTAGAGCATCGAGTCTGTGTATGTCATCACTCCATTTGACGGCCAGTCGCCTGCCCGCCCATCCATCACCAAGCCGCCTCATTTTTCAGTCCCCAAAGAGGTCGTTAAGACCTCATGAAAGACGGACATTTCTCTGTCATAGGCCCTCAGGCTGTCGGCCAGGCAGGTTTAATGCCTGAAAATCAAACATGGCAAATTCTATTTGCCAACAAGCGCCAGAGACTCAGACTTCCTAGGTTTAAAGGCTGCAACAATCAATCCCCAACATGACACGATCAGTTAACATCATCCTTAAAAGGAATCGCCCAAAACCTCAACAATCACACACAGGTGTATACACACAGGAACGTACACGTGTGCACACATCCACAGACATTCAGAATCCTCTTCAGAGATGATCTCAATCTCAGATTCCACTCCGTTTGGTCGTGACACTTTCAGGAATCTAATTTTCCTCTCTGCCTCTGCTTCTTGGATTTGAAGATGCACACGCGCAGACCAGTGCTCTCACTCCGGGACACAATTCAAGCTCTCCTGAGTGTTTTCAGCTGCACTCAGTTTGCCACGGCTGAATGTCCCATAGGATCCATCGAGTGTTTGGGGAACAAAATGTCTCTCCATCCTCCATATATGTCTCTCGGTCTTTAGGAGAGGGGAGGAGAGTAGCCGATGTGGAGGAGGACGACTGAGTCTGAGAGGTTTTTGGATGAATGCATGAATGAATGGAAAGTGGAAGCTGAATGGCAGAGCGAGGGCGGTGCTGCACGGCTCTCACTCTGTTCTGACCACCTGCTCCTCTTAGCTGCACCGGCTGGAGCATCGCTGTGCGTCATAAGTGGCGCAGGGGCACTAAGGATCAAGATCTGATGCCAATCGGAGGCAAATCTGCCATTAAGCCACCTCAAGATTAGTCCCAGTCGGAAGCAGTTCATAATTTCTCTGCTTGAGTTTTGTCTCTCGCCTCTGTGATTTCATTTTTTTCCTTTTGTGGTGGTCTGCGCCTTGCCTTTGTGAACGGATCCGCTCAGAGTTGGCTGGGAAAGCTGAGACCCACACAGGGCTAGCCATCACTCACGCCACTTCCCGAAATTACCTCGTCACCATTTGAGCTTTAGAGGAAACGCTGGCGCTCAGCGGTCACCCTCTAAGATTGCCGAGAACAAATTAAAGTATGCAAATAAGTCAATTTAATCTTTAATTACACCGCAGCCTCCGAAACACCTCTATGCTACAGACTTCAGCCAAGGAGCTGTCTCATCTTCTGTCTCATCACTCTTAATGTCACGTCGTTCCATTTTGTGATAGTCCATCGGAAGAGTCTTTGTTCATCGGAAAATAACACAGGAAGATGAAATAAATTCATCAAGGCCCAGGACACTGATGATCATGATTGTGTGGCGGTTTATACAGATTCAATAGTCATCCTGCTACCCCTCGCACACCACCTCCTGCAGCCAGCTACGTTCTACAATGTAAAAGAAAGTTGACATGTGCATTGGGGAGTGCACCTTTGTACCCTATAATGTTTATTTAATGCAAACACCGAGCCTACCCCCATCAATGGAGCAACCCTGAGGCCGGGCTCCCTATACCGAGCGCCCTCTCTTGTATTTTATTAGGACGCTGCAAGGAGGATAATGGGCGTATCAGGGCCGTGTCGTGACTCCAATCTCGGTTGGGTGTCATCGCTGTAAACAGCCCCACGCCAGCGTAGCGGCTGACCTCACTGTGTCAGCACTGCCAGCAAAGAGTCTGGAATTGTTTCCTGGCCGGTGTCGAGGCCTCATTTAGCCTGCTGATTGGAAGGGCCGGCCAAAAAGCTGCATATGGCTCATCATTCCCGCTCTTCCTATCACCCTCCTCCAGACGGTGAGCAGGCAAGCAGCATGTTGTTTACGCCACCTCTTTGTGCCAGGTATTGTGTCCTCCGTGTCTGTGAGACACCCCTCTTTGAGGGTTTTTAAAGGTTTTCTTAAGCTGTCAGCCTATTACCTTCCATTCACACTCACACAACCCATGGTTGCTCACAAAGCACATACATCATCGTAGTTATTAATATCTTGTCCAAGAAAACTGACAATGAAGCATTGCAGAGACTGCTGTTTAGATTTTTTTTGGCTTGTTGTCTGCTATCCCTGGAGTGACATTTAAGTAATGGCAACAGCACTCACAGGATAACCAGGAGGCTCGTTTACATACACTCAGCTGCCGATGAAGGTTACGGCGCTGGAGCAGCCTTTAAAGAATCTATCAGTACTTAGTACAGAGGCAATTCCTCTCTACATCCCAAATCCATAAAACATTTGCATTGTTGAACACAGAATCTTACAGAATCATGGAGGCAAGGCACTTCGATGTGAACTCATTCTGATAACGTGTGAGCAAGTGCGCGATAATTATAGATGGCATTTTGGGCGAAACATCCACAAAAGGCGGCAGGGTCGGCGCAAGGATCCATCGCTAGGCAACAGCACGGTAACGCTCGGCGCAGCGTCCAATTAAAACGACTGTGTTTTGAAGCGGTTTGTTGATTGTCTGACTAATAAGGTGGCAGCGAGGGAGAGAGAACACATTTGCCACCTAACAAAGGAGGTGAGGAAGGATCGATGATGAAGGGCAGGTTTAAGGGCTGCTTTGGTAATCAGGGCTGTGAAAATAGAGATAGACAACAAAGATGATCCCAGAAGAATGTTGACGCCGCTACTGTTACCACCGTTACTGCGGCTCGTAATAGTTACGGCGAAGATGTGCTGTTCTTTTCAGCGCCATTGGCACAAATGCACAGTTGAAAAAGCACCATATGTGTATACAACCTCCTCCTATTGACGGTAATCTTCAATGACCCAAAACAACAGAACAAATAAGCGACACCAAGTGTGATTTGCCAGCAGCCCGTCAAATTGTGCTTTTTAGATTCTGTTTTCTTTTTTGTTTTTTCATGGCCGCCTTGGGCTTTGTCGTGGCTGTGTGGATACTGTGGGAACAATCGTGAAGCCGCTGCATTTATTTTCAGGAGCTCTGCAGTTGCGTGTCTGTATTAATAATGGGAACAAATGAGGCAGATGATACTCGTCGCGCTGTGACCAACTTCGGAGCTGAGACTGTCTGGATGTTCTGTCCCGCTGTTCCTGTATTCTGCCTCCCACAATAGATAGCGGGAATACAGCAGACGTTACGATTTTCCCACCTCATAAATGCGGCAACTTTATGACACATTTGATGAAACGCAGTGTCGCCATTGAGTGCTTAGTGTAGCTTTTCCTCACATCCGTGTTTTGTGGGCATGTGCACCTGTAATTTGGATGGGAGGTGTTAGTGTGTATGTATGTGTATGTGTATGTGTGTGTGTGTATGCGTGTGTGTGTGTGTGTATGTGTGTGTGTGTGTATGTATGTATGTATGTGTATTTGTATGTATGTATGTATGTATGTATGTATGTATGTATGTGTGTGTGTGTGTGTGTGTGTGTGTCTACAAAGTTCTAGGACCAAATGAATTTCTTTTTTGAAGAGTGACAATTGATACATGCATACATAACAAACAATGTAAAAACACAGTGCACACATGTATGCTCGAGCACGGGTGGAAAGAAGTCGCACAGTCTTTGTGTATGAGTGTGTGCGTGTTGTGTGTTTTTTTGTGCGTAAGCCACTCGCCCGTAATCCTCCCTGTAGCTACCAAGCCTACGTTGTTCCCTGGAATGGTTGGAGGAGATTATTTCTCCTGGGAATAGCTCCACCGCTGCCGTGCACCATGTGTGTATGAATGAGCCGTTGCGATGGATCTGTGATGGAAGTGGCACAGCGGCAGGAAGTGTGTCGCGCGGCCACGCGTTGGCTCAGGGACAGATATGCTCCGCGGCTTTGTACTTTGTTCTTGGCCAGGATTCTACGTTGTTACTCTGAGTGTGTGTGTGTGTGGAGAGAGATAGAGACAGAGTCAATGAGGGAGAGAGAGAGAGAGAGAGAGTGCACACGCCTGCGTGGGGTTGGCACGTTTTACACATGTTCATCACCAATTGAGTGCTCGTGTGTGTTTGCAGAAATCACCTCGTTCATTTTCACTGCGTTGGAATAGGGTCTTAAGTCTCACTTGTGTTGGTCTCATTCGATCTATCAGAGGGTCAGGGTGGCGAGACATGAGGTTGGGGATGAGCATGATGAGGGGCAGCGGCGGTGGAGTGTGGTGGCGGTGACAAGGAGGTGGAGTCTTGAGAAGCTGGTTTCACAGCCTGCTGAGCAGAGCGACACGTCCCACATATCAACGCTAGCAGCACAGTCTTCTCTCCCTCCTCCTCTCGCTCCCCCTGTTTCCTCCGTCCTCCGTCTTCTTAGAGGACACTGTGTCTCTCAGTTCAGTTTTGTTACACATTTGTGTTTAAACATAAAAGAGTGTGAATGCAGGAGATTTGTATTGCGGGCGAACACTTTCTTCTCACCACTCTTCACACTGAGCAAGGTATTTCCCACAAGTCTTTGCACAGGGGAGGTATTTGTTTCACCGATGACAGCGCTGACATTTCCCTTCGCATGCCAAAGGCCCTTGTCCATCTGTCTGTCTGTTCGTCCAGATGAATCATGGATTAGTCTGTGCTTTCAAAACAAATCGATACACACGGACACACATGCACGATGAACCAAGTAAGCAGCACACACACACACACAAACACAGAGAAATAATTTCTGTTTTGATTCATCTTGTTCACTGCCTTATTCAATCTTGCTCCCTCGCTTTTGCTCTCTCTTTCTGGCACACACACACACACACACAAACGCACTATACATTGTGGACGCTTGTCCTCCACCCGCTGTAGATGGAGCAATGAGATCAGTGAGCACGGTGGCCTTGATTCAGCCCATCTTGACATAAACCCTCAGGGGCTGTGGCACAAAGAGTGTTTACGCTCATCTATGTGTGTGTGTATGTGTGTATGTGTGATTGTTTCTTCATGTGTGTGTACGTGCATGCACGCGCGTCCCTTTGACAGCCGGGTGGGCTGGGAGTCACAGCTTATTTGCTGAGCAACAGCCTAACAAATAACCTGCTCAGTGGAGTTAGACACACAGAAGACGTTCTCCGTCCGTCTGTCCTCCTCCCTCTTCCTCTGGCGCTTTCCCTCTCTCATTTCTCCCTCACACTGTTTTGTCTGCCCTTCTGTCCCGCCTCATACACACACACACACGTGCACACACACAGGTAATTGCCTCATGTGGCCTCTGTGCCGCTGTCGGCTTCGATCTGCTCTGCAGCCAAGATGAAGCGCAGCATGACGCACACACAGAGTCACACACACATAGACGCACACTCACCTGGACACAGGATGTGCACACAAGGGGGCTCACAGAGATGTAGACACATCTGGACTAGGGGTCAGTAGAGGGTCACATTATGTACACCAGTGGAACCACGTAGCTGGTGTCCACCGCGTCTCTGTCAGTGTCCTGACTCATTTCGCTGTGTCTCCGACCTCCTGTGGCCTCTTTGCTAGGTGGAAGACAGAAGTTGTTGAGATAGGTTAGGGAGAGGCGGACTGTCGGGTGCAGGGAGCAGAGGGACGGAGACAATGAATTTCCGAAGGAGGCATTGAGGTTTTGTACGATAAAATTTATTGTGTGCAGCTGCCGCCCGATCGATAATGGTGCCTGGCTCAATTGTGGACAGGTCAGTTTGGTGCACTGGATGAGTGTGCAAAGCAGTTTCCTCAGTACCTGTGTGCTTGCATGCCATAAATGTTTGAAGCATTCGCATGAATTTGCAGGAAGCCCAAAAACCAGGTGCCTCAAGAAGTTAGAGAGCAGCCAGGTGTGTGAACCTCTCTCTCCTGCCCACCCCGAAACCTTTCCCGGCACACTCACATCTAAGTGTAATCTACCACAATTAGAGGAATCTGCAAAGAAATGTAGCATTGCGACGTGAGCGGAGAGACACAGGTGCAGAAACAAAAGCAAATCATCGTTCCTGAGGCCTCACTCGACTCCCTTGGCCCGCAGCAGGAGAGGAGGGAAGATTAGAACAGACAGTGGAATTCATTCATGGGAATTCAGTCACACATACACATGCACACACACACAAACATAATTAATGGATCTAGCGGAGCCTCTTTTTAGTGTAATCGCAGTGCCCCCACCCTATTCCCATCTGGTGGCAGCCCGAAGTGAAGCAAAGGGATTGAAGAGAGCAATTAGCTCCTCTTCCCCTTTTCCCCCCTGCCCCCACCTCTCTTCTGTGTGTGTGTGTGTGTGAGTGTGAGTGTGTGTGAGTGTGTGTCCACATTCACATAATAGAACATAGATGAATAACCAGTCTCCTCCTCTCATTCCTTTCTTGACCTCTCCTCTTTTGCACTCTTCTTTCTTCTCCTCTCCTCTCCTCTCTCCCCACTACCTCCCCTTTTTCTTCTCCTCTTCTCTATTCTTCTCTCCTCAGCTTTTGGTCGGAACAAGGTGTCGTTACAGTCCGATAAAAGTGACACAGTTGTTGCATAGTGATAGAGTCGCTGAAAGAATCAAGTAATCTTAGCTAGCATGAGGTAAACTGTCAGAGGATTCTTGTTTTTCAAGAACTGTTAAACATTCATGTCATCTAGACATGAAAACAAAGACATTTCAAGTGTCAGGTATGTTTTAATTTCGATGTTAAATTGAAAACAGTTTAAATTTTGCCCTACCTCTCGCTTGCACTTTGTCTAATGTTTCGCAAATGTCCTTGAAACATCTGGACTTACTTCTTCCATCCAGCCTTGCCTTTTGTTTGTACTTCACCTTGCCATCACTTTCCCTCATGCAAATCCATCAGACAAAACGTGTTTTAATCAACTTACCGTGTGATTCAAGCTCGCATTCGCCTTTACATCACCTCAGCCTCCCACATGTTTCCGCATCTCCATTATGTATGCCCCCATGCACAATGGCGTTGTTTGACAGCTTCATTAGTTCTGCCGCTCGCAGGACGCCACATCGCTGACGAGGGTGACGCCATGGAAGCAAAGAAGGTGGTAAATAAATCTTCGTATTCAGCACGGTTTGCAGAAAAGGAAGGACCAGTGGGCAACAAAACCAGCGTTAGGACAAAATTGGTCTGATACGAATGGAGACAACCCAAAACCTGTGATTAATATTATTTATGTCCTTTAGAGACAGCAAATCTGAGACATCACTTAAATGTCGCTACAGATAAGAAACTAAAGGTGTGAGATATGTAGATGGTTCAGCACAGCTTCTGAAGTCCTTTTGGACATTGTGCCAGACAAGGGCGGTAAAGAGGGCACCGACTGGATGAACTCCACAGAACAAGAACTTAATGTCAGGAAGGCACTAGCGTGGAGGGCCCTGAACGGTATGTCAAGAGTGTGGTGCTCGAATCTCCCCCGACACATAACACTGAACCTGTTCCACGCCACTGTAGAGTCCGTCCTCCTGTATGGCTGTGAAAGCTGGACCCTGACACCCAACCTGCAGAAGTCCCTGGATGGGTGCTACACCAGAATGCTACGAGCTGTTCTGAATGTGGACCAGAACATCCACATCACAAACAAGGACCTGTACGGACAACTGCCGAGGCCCAGCAAGAAAGTAGCAGCTAGGAGGATGAGGCTGGCCGGCCACTGCCACAGACATCGAGAGCTCCCGGCCAGCAGGCTGGTCCTATGGGAACCAACGCACGGACATCGATCGCGAGGACGTCCCGCCCTAACGTACGTGGACGTCCTGAAGAAAGATGCGGGAGCTGGAAGCTCTTTGGAGCTGGCCGGATGTATGGAGAACCGGGAGGATTGGAGACTCCGATGGAAGCTCGTCTGAGGACGACCGAGAGAGTGGCGATAATGAATAGAAAATTG
>OMPJ01045837.1:6428-33995 GCA_900312935.1 Carapus acus | reverse complement strand
AGGTTCCCCAGGGCGTGGACTTTTGATAAATACATGGGGGGATTGGAGTGGACACTTAATAGGACTACTTCATGACTTATATATGAGTAGAGGGTTAGAGCTATTGTTGTTAAAACACCCAAGCCACACACACAGCTTTCACTCCTGCCTTAAGAAACCCTCAGCCAACTTATCTGACTCTAGCACTTCTCTCTTGCTTGCGCTGTGTTGTAGAGCTAGGCGGCCATAGTAATGATGGAAGATATGTTCAGCTCTCTGGTAATGCCCATCGAGTTTGACACTGCTGAAAGTTAAAGTCTCACTCGGAAGACACAGACAGAGTGTGGGGCAGAGTAAGACAAAGTGAATTATTGATTTTGCAGTACAGTGTACTGCTACACCAATGGTGTGGGGATGTGTCGAAGTCACTTCAGTACAAGTACAGTTAAGCACCAGTGTCTGGTAGATCTCGACAACCTTTGCTGATTTTTATGGAGGGTGCTGACAAGTCATTTCTCTGACCTCTTGGTATTTGAGGTAAAGGGGTCTTGGGGGGAGACCTCCCTCCTCCCAATCTTGCCATGAGCATTTGAGGCCTAGATTAATTAAGCGTTGTTTCCAGATTCATCAGCATGCTTCCAAATGATTATTCCACAAGGTAGACCGACTGTTGTAACTCTTGTGGTACCATCACTTTCTACAGCTTTCACGCTGCAGTAGTAAACTTCGTTATCATTATTTTTTACTTTTCTGGAAGGAATATTTATAATTATATCGATTCTCGAGGGAAATTGCTCCATAGTTAAGAGTGAATGAAGGGAATCATTACAAAACAACACTGTATAGTATATGTGGCATGTAATGTACTACTCTGCACACCATGTACTTGTGTGTTCAGTGATCTGAAATGTGAGGAGGCTCTAATCGGAACTGTGCTAAAATGGTTTTGTGTACCAATCAGTACCAGATTCATCCATCATGCCCCATGTGCTGTGAACAATGGGAACGTGTATGTGCGCCTGTCTCTGTCTTTGCCGTACAAACTCCTCAGAGGCCAACAGTGAAGAATGTCTAGCTATTAGCTTAAAATGCTGATGCCTGTGTTTTTGTGAAACCAGACTGTAGCCCCCTCTGCACGCCAGATTCTGTAGGAGCTGTCTGCACCTCAGACAAAGGATTAGTCGATGCTCTGAATCTGAAAGAACAAGCACCGTGATTAGTATTTTGAAATCTCACAATAGGTAACTATGGAGGCCTGTTCATGAAATTCAACTTGGAAAAATGTCAAAAGCTTATGCATAGCTTCAAATGGTTTCCTTATTCCCCAACTGTCTTTATCTTGGTTTGACATCTCATCACATTTGTTTCTTACCCATCAATATCTGCATATTTATTGTGTTGCAACTTTAATTAATGTGGTCTTGTTTTTCCTCAGTCAGATTGAAACTATACACAGTATATAGGATAGAATGAACAGACCTGTCTGACACGGGAGGCATGTGTGCTGGCACAAAGCTCTTTGTTCTACTAGTTGGTTTCATCTACTGGGCAGACAAAATTGAGCACACTGCCTTTTAATTTCTCTGAGACAGCAAAATGTGTGCATGTAGTTGTACACAGTCTGTTGAGCAGTGCAATGTGATAAGCTGAATTATTTTATTTCTGTTTTTATACTCCCACTTTCTCTGTTTGGTAGTAGTTCTCAATTGCTCCCCGTTGGTAGTGTCTCAGTTTATTATCTTTTTTTACTCATGTAGACCCACCATAGTGCCCATTAGAGCACATGAGGCTAATTGCAGAGAGGCTCCACACCATTTCATCGTGCCCCAGAGCATACAAAGCTTATCTGTAAATCATCAGGAGACAATTTACCTCACTTATTTTCCACTTATAAGTCGTGTCTGCTTCTTCTTAACTGCCTAAATAATGCAAGCGGTGAATTAGTTTTGCTGTTTGTTTGTTTGTTTGTTTTTTTGGTTTGCCTTTTGTTGATTTGCCGCAATTAGGTGAGGCAAGTGCAGAGGTCAATACTTAACAGTTCCTGGGAAAAATATCAAATGCTGCAAATGAAATTGGTATAGAATATCATGATTAAATCTGTGCCCAGATATGTTTCTCAGATCACGAATCATGTTGTGACCACCTAGTTTTTGAGGTTTTACACAGTTTGTTACATAAAGAATACTGTGTGACCATTCAGTGTTGAGAGGTCAGGTAATGTAAGAAGATAGAGATTGCTGTTGTGGATGTGTGTTGAGTGTGTCTTCTCTCATCCAGACTCCAATTAGGTTGGTGCTCACGCTCAATGTTAGTGCAGACAAATTCATGTGGAGCAAAGGGAGAGTGGGCTGTCTAGCCTGCCCAGACCTCCTGTCCTGCAGCTACTGTGTTGCATCTGTCTGACTTTCGTAGCCAAAGCTGAGCTAATGCAGGGCTTCTTTGAGAACGGAGGCCTGTCTCGATTCTGATTAATGCACCGTCTGCAAATATAACTGTAGCGTGGACTTCGCCATAGCTCTACATCGCATCATGCCTTAAACTAAAGCCTCTGGTGCAAGGTGCTCTCTTGGCAACAATATCAAGATAAGAGAGGTCTCCAGCGTCATTTTAGTCAGAATAAAAAGGGTTACAGGCCGAGTTCACCCTTGCTGGCCTTCCTCTGAGCTGATTGATTGAGGCTCAGCATCCTTGTCCTTTGGGCCATATAGGGAGAGTAGGAGCAGCTGACTCCTCAACTAATAGCAAAACAGTTGTCAAGGACAGTGGGGTTCATCTCCATGACCGCGCCAAGGGCTCCTCCACACCAGTACTTTCTTTAAAAGAACACTGGCTTGCAAATGCACTGCAGAGTTTTGTTGCTGGGCTGGAGACAGGCCACTACATACGGCAGACAGAATTGCTGATAGCAGCCCACGCTCTTTGGCTTTGTATAGCACATTTATTTGTGGCATGCGGTGATGTGCCACACCTCCTTCTATTTTTGCTACGTCTTGACGGGATGTAGTAACAACACAGACACAACAGTCATATGGCTCTACTCGGGAGCAGACAAAACTCTTCACTACACTTGGTCCACACCCAAGTTCTGTTGATAAACCGATTCATATGGATCAATATGTCACCATTATTTCCTTGGAGAAACAGAGGTTTACCAGATGACTGTGGCGCTATATGGCCCCTGCGCAAGATATCGATGCAATCCTATGAGCGCTGTCCTGACAGGCTATTACACCTGTCATGAAATTAACTACTTTGTTCAGCGACGTCGACAGTAATTCAAGCACACAATACACCACAGTCTTTCTGTCAGCGAAATAACACCATCTGCAGATACGAGGGCTAACAACATAATGTGTCAGGCTGACAATTGAGTTGTCAGTGCAATTTCATCAGGCTCCTCACTCTACCTCAGTCACGCCAGAGTAACCGTGGAATTTCTGTATCCCAAACATTTCATTACCTGTGCGAGATCGGTCACGCCAAGACAGCAAAATAAGCAGCATCCTGCTGTCCCTGAAAATTCGATGCATCATCAACAAAAAGCTTCTTGTCAAATCAGAGCCAAGCCATCCATTGCAGTAAGCAGTTTGTCATCATGCTTGAAGATATCATCTGCAGATGATGATGGACGGGTGAAGCTCAGCCCTCTTTCCTCCAGGGCTACTTTGTTTTTGGGTAGGTCGGCACTTCATTGATCCATTGATCTGCCAATCCAGGAAATTAAAGACCTCTTTTCATCGTGTTCACATCAGAACTTACAAATTCAATGTTGCATTTGTTTCTTCAGCTCAATTCCAGCATTGCACATTTCTTGTGCTTGTTTGTTCAGGAATTCTTCTTTTTTTTTCAAATAAATAAAAACTGTGTTCATTGTCACCAAAATTGCCCCATAGAACTTCAAATTCTGCACAAAGTGACGCTGATTTTAATTGCTGAATCACTGCCTGGAAGTATCAGAGAAGCTGCACCAAAAGCAGCTTTTTGCTCCACAGTCACAGCAACCTGTCACAGTTTTGCTTCGACTGCACACCAGACTCAGATAATCAAGACACCAATTGCAATGTATAAGAAAGCATTTATCTATTTTGGGAAAGTGCTCAGGGACTTATTTTAAGACAATTTCTTGGACCAGCTGTGACTCACTGTCACCTATAGGTCTGGGTTTTCGTGCACGTTGGCCTTTTTTGTTACACTGTTATTTCATATAAATCAGTTAGAAATGTTTCAGCTGCAACATTCTACATTTTTAACTAATTTAGTCATTTTTTGCTCAGTTGATTCTATGGGCTTATTTGTACATATGTGTCATTGGACTCTTGGAGGAAAAACACACAGGCAGGCTTGACTGTAGCAGTGAGTGAACAGCTGCTCATTAGTGTTGACTTGGAGAGCAGGTAGCTTTAAAATTGCTCAAGGGCTCGAGATGCACAGTTATCCGCCATCAGTCACATTACTGTAAAATTACACATTTGCACTGTAAAATGAACTAATACTATGATGATAATAAAAAAGCTGCACCGTCAATTCATAAAATTGTGAGTACGGTAATTCCTGTATATGTATGTAATCAGGACTTTATTTCATATTGCTAGTAAATTTTGAATTAAAATCCCAATGGCAGATGGTATTTCACAATTAGCATCTTGGAATGTGCTCACAGTGTCATATCTTTCTTGGGGAAATTGCTGCTGTATCATTGCATAATTAGCCAGAGTCAGGGTTGGCTACTTATCGTGCTTGTTTTCTTGCATGTGTTTAATACAGAGGACAAGTCCTCGTTTAGTCTATCTGCCCATCTGCGCTCACTGCAGCAAAAGCGCTACTATGACTCTCCTGCCTCCCACCTCCTCCCTCCAGGCTCCCCCGCCAGGCCTCGCTTAAATAACACATGTCCATGATTCACCAAACTGTGGTATTCCACCACACCACTTTTTCCCCAGCATGGCCAATCCACACCGCTGACAAAGTGATGATGACAAATGAATGTTGTTAACATTCCCGTTGGCGTGGGACTGAATTATATATGTATGCTTGACACCATTAACACGCCCCATGAGATCAAATTATGGGACCAAATGCAAAGGACAGTCGTGAAATCGTTCATTGGTTTAGGAAATGTCTTTGGTTGATATAACTAAACCCTCAAATCATGTCACAAGGAAATTAGCAACAAAGACATGATTTGAAGTGTCAGCGCATTTCTAACACCTCTGATGTGTTTCTACAGTGATGAGAGATCTCAGTTATGATATCCGTCTGTCAGCACCATGCGTAATCATCAGTGAATACGCATATGCAAACATTGTCTGACAGCTGATTAGGTTGCTTCTGTCACTGAAAGATGACTTATCACTCTGGCAACAAAACAGAATCACGATCTAGTTGCAGTCTCTCCTCAGTACAATGGCTGAACTGACGCACATTTATATTTGCACACGAGAATGGCAGATGCTTAACTCTGCACTTTCCACACGGCTTGTTTTTCAGAATGGCACTGACTATGGATTCCTTGTGCGTCAGAACACTGAGCTGCTGCGAGCCCTCGATCAGCTGGAGAAGACTTGTTCCACACTAAGGGACGAGAATGGACTGCTGGTAAGACTGTAAAGGGGATGCATGGTTCAAATATGGGGCTAATTAAAATGGGGTTCATTTGAAGACTTGAACTTGTTGCACCTCATGATAAACATCATAATCACTCCCTCAACTTTTAGCGAAAGAGCAGCGCTCCAGAGACGGAGGAGAAGGTCAGGCGGCTGAGGAGGAAGAACACAGAGCTCGCTGTCCTCGCCAAGAAGCTGGAGGAGAGGGCCCGCAAACTGCAGGAGGCCAACCTCAAAGTGGTACGCAAAGCAAACACAATTAATTCTCCTCGTGCATTGCCACAGAAAAGTGGAGTGCTCAGCCTGTGCACCCTCACCGCCACTCGTGCGCCGGGTATGTGACTCAGCATCGAGCGCCAGAATCCAAATCAGGATATCATCACGATGCACAGTGATGAGCTGAATGGAGGTGTTCATTAGGGGATGAAAAGGAGGCTTGTTGAAAATGCCGTCACCCAGATGAATAGTTCAATGAGTCATTTAGCAAGAACAACAACTCATTTTTAGTCCTCTATTACTTCAAAGCTATATTGTATGGATGTTCTCTTAATGCAACCACAGTATTTGCTTAATTAGTTTCGCACACATTTACCCAAACATAAAAAGACAACACGTCACGCATCACTGACAGCTGCAGGGAATTTCCCTGTATGGAATCGCTCAAGTTCATTTAAGTTACCGCAGTCATCGCTTTAAATGATGCAATATCTTTGTAACATTTGACCACTGAGTCAAGGAGAGGCAACTGGTGGTAGTTGGTATGAGTGGATACTCACTCACTGAAAAGAAAAACAACAAGACACCATAACTTCAATTATGGTGGAACACAAGACTGGCAACGCTCAAAGTATTTAACTAATACACCTCGTCCATATCACGCTAATGAGCATGTAGTTGCACACGCAGGAGGCGATTCCCACAGCCTGCTCATGTTTGATGTCAGGCGTTGTCAACCTGTTCAGATTGACCGGCAAATAAATCCAAAGCCCTGCCTCCATTAGGCCGTATTCTTGCCATTATGTTGTAATCCAGTTAGGAGCGTCGTGAATCGGTCCTGAAGACATCCAGTATACGGTCTTGGCACCCACTTGCGCTGGCTCGTTGCCACGCTCCCACATGGCGAGCTATGTGCAGATGTCTCACATCTCTTCTCCACCTCCTCCTCACTGAATGCTATTCACCGAGGGGCCGATTAATGTTGCAGAGAAATTGTTCCCTCAGTAAACTTTGTATGACAACAAGTCATGAGTATGTGTTTGACATGGCATATGTCTCAATGTCCTCAAATGTACTTTGACTGTTAACATGTAGAGTAGCACTACCTGCTCCATCTTGGAGGGCGTCTTGAGATAACTTCAGTTATGATTTGATGCTGTGTAAATTAGGTTGACTTGACGTGACTTATTAGGAGATTTTCTTCATTTGGAGACAATTTTATTCTATTCCAACATGCAAGCAAGGCATTGCGTCACTGAAGCAGCCCGGGCTGCCTGATCTGAGGGCTCTTCTGGAGATGAAAAAGTATCTGTTTATCTCTGCATAGGTGAATTCCCCATCACTGATGAGGCCTGGGTCAGTGGAACAGTACAAGAGGGCGTTTGCTCGTCAGCGGGCTCGTGATCTGGCCCAGCACGCCGATGTTCTGCTATCCAAGGACAGGGAGATAGCTGCCCTTCAGCGGGAGTGTAGAGACTTGGAGACTCAGCTGGGAACCACCAAGGTATTATAAACCATTGTACTGAAACTTATTTTCACTCCTTTTTTGACTCCAAAATAAGATTTTAATGTGACAGTTAGTGGACTGTCTGAAAAGCCCACATTCTTGTCATGGCATACAGTGGCGATGCCTCAGGCTTGCTCTCTGCTGGACGACTTGGGTACTGCTTATCCTAAGTCCCCTCTAAGCCCGTATTATCAAGGCTGCGTCAATGCTGCATGACAGTGCAGGAATAGGCTGCCTTCCTAAGTGCCTGATTTTAATTACTGCTGCTGTGGCTGAGGCTGATTTTCCTGTATGTGAACATCTGTTTGTATTTATTAACCAATGGCCATTATGTGACTAAGCTGATCCACACTGGTTAAAATGTTGGTCCTGGACCATATGTTCATCCCGTGCACAGTTGCCTTGTGTGACGGCACTGAGACAGTGAAGGAGTCTAAATGTGGAAACTGATATGTCAACTCTGCATGACCAGATTAAAATTTTCTGCATGTTTATGAAGCTTTTTATGTCACTCCCTGTCCCCCACAGCTGTGCATGTAACTCACGTTCTTGACTCAAATCGAGATTTGTATTCTTTACAAAGCAAGGTACTGTCTGAAAGAGTTGTGCTGTTTTTCTGCAACTTTTCTTTTTATTTGAATATTACAGATAACTTTGTTTTTCCCTGTATGTAATGAGATGTGATTGCTGAATTGTATCAAATGGACTTAAGTTAAATTGGAAAGCATGGTACAGTCTGATGATGTAATAGTGAAGGAGTTATAAGAGAGATAATTAAGGTCCTTCCTGATCAGAATTTTCACAACAAAAAGTCACTGTAGTAATACTGCATATATACATTTGTATGTACTCATATACCAGAAGAAGGTGAAGGATCGTGCCCGACATTGCCCAGAATTTAACAGTAGCAAGGAACTGGAAGAATAAAGGGCAGACAGGGCAGACAGAACTGAGTCTGAATAGATCAGATGGCGTTTTGTGGCCTTTGCAGAATATAATGAGCTGAGTAAAATGTGCTTGTCTCCGAAGGGCTCCCCTTCCCCATCTGGTGGAGTGGAATTTGAGAAGCTTCTGCGGGAGTCCCAGAGGGAGGTGCTGAGGCTTCAGAGACAGCTGTCGGTCACATCAGTCACATCCAGACAGCTGCGCAGCCCAAACCTCCACAACACGGGCGCAGGAAATTGCAGCGAAATTATAAAAGAGGAGTCTGAAGAGAAGGTAACATCAAATATTTCTACTCCTCTTTGTGGGTGTAAACATGCTCCAGCAAGTTGAATAACTGCCCATTAACAAAACTTGCACAAACACATTTTAAAGATTTGATGACCTCAGATGTCCATGAGTGCACACAGGTGTTGCATCAGGAGACGTGACTAATGGAAGCAGGCTAACACTCTGGAGATGGAGATTACGCAGTAACAGGGAAGGGTAATATAAGTATTATGGCAGAATTGGGATTATATATTTTCTCTTAATGTACAGTTTGACCCACTGGCTTTTTCCAGCGGAGCTTAATGTATGTTTACTCTGCCATTGATGGCTGTCGACATCGCAATGTTATGTAATTGCTACTTGTAGGAAACAAATCTCCAATGAACTGTAATGAGATAACAGCCAGTTTTGTGGGTGTCATCAAAGATAATGACATCGTATATGGCTCCTTTTTTGTGGGATGATAATGTTGGCGATGTAGTAATGAATTCTAGTAATGAGCAATTCTGGAATTCTTCCATGTTAGAGATATCATGCAAGATATTACATGCAAATTACAAATTATTCCCAAAGAAAAAGAAGACAATCAAGTTCCAAATAAGCATAAAACAATGCAATACCAAATCCCAGCTGTCCTCTTGAAAACCTGGGTTTGGATCAAATTGATTTCAGTGTTGGTGATTTGGCAGTAAGCAGCATACAGTATGTGGGAACTTTGCTTGGACATTTGCATTGAATTCACCACTGCAGCAGAGGCTAAGAGGAGGATGCCCATCGGGTTAATCTCTCATTTGTGGGACACACACACAAACCGTGGCACACGCACACCCAGAATGCAGCCATGTTGTGTGAACTCTAATCCCCTCGAACAACAGAATGGTACGGTCCAGTAATCCCTGTCTGTGGCTGTGGCTGCGGCGAGAGGGGTTTGGATGGTAGGTAAGACTCCAACAGCGTCAAAGACTTTTCTAGTTTGTCCTGCTCTGGATAACTAGCAGGCCGAGGGAGGCCTTGACATTGCCGGAGATCGCACGAAAGGGGTAGGTCATCTTTTCCCGTCTCTCTATCGGGGCCTCTGCAGCCACGTATAGTCTTATTTCCAACTTCACATGCATCTGCTTGAGTGTATGACTGAAGCACCGCATGATTCATACTCCGGATTTAATGTCGGAATTTCTTCAGGGTCACCGTCACAAACGGGGGGTCAGGACATGCCACGGTAGTAAATATAACACAGGCTCATTTTCAGAATGTATACCTCACTCACTGGAGATACCTGCAACAGTAAATCAGTCTCTGTTGTTGGTATTCCGTTTTATATTTGGTAAATCCTCACATAAATCCCGTTGTAACTCAAAGTCTTAACAGTGATGTTGTGTTGCCTAGTGGCCAATCAAAAAGACAGGGACTGAGGCCTCGTCAAGGACAGTCTGTCAGAAATCCTGTTTTGTAACAACCATATTTCTTCACCTCTGGAATTCAGAGAGCGGGCCCAGTGACCTGTGGTTAGAAGTTATTATTGTTGACAGCGATACACTCCATATTCAAGGAAAATCAACGGCCAGGCCAATCCATTAAGGTGCTTTTAAAAGAAGTGATCCAGTTACCCGTTTCAGTAGTCTGCAGGGATTACACCAATGTGCTTATGCCATTCAGGGCCTGCTGAATGGGATCGGACACTGCTTTAGTGTGCGTGGGTCCAGGGTGTACTTTATCTCTCAGAAGATGTGGACCTCAGCTCTCCAGACCCTACCCATGTTAATATGTGATCGCGTAATGGACCAATTATGTATCAAGCTGTTCATAATTCTGATTTGGCCGCCCTCTGTACAGCTCTACCGCTGCAGTTACCCTAGTTTGCAAATGGTGTCAGGGCACAAGTGCCAAAAGTTGTGGTGCCAGTTTTGCATCTCATCTCTGACTCGTGAATGTCGTCATGTCGTCCGACAATATGTGCATTTTACTTAAACAGGTCCAGTAGGACCAGTCTTAGTAATATAATAACATGATGTATCACCTTGTTGTACAAGTTAATGTACAAACTTTATAGATAATGTTGAATCTGTGTGGGTCAGTGTCTTTGACTCCATTATCTACCTCACAAACACTAAATATATTGTATACGTATATATGAAATGATATTTGACCTCAAAGTATGACAAGGGTGAAAATAGTGATATCAGCCATCAGCCTGTGAAGCAGATAAAATCAAATTGAATGCAGGATGCAACTCAAATTCATTTTTATGTCTCCGTCTGTTGTCACTATTTTTAAATGTTACTCCATATGTGATTAGATATTTTGTGTTTATTTTTACATTTTAGTATATATTTCAAAATTAGTTTTGGCTGTCATGTCTTTGTTCATGCACAAACTGAATATAGAGCGCAGTCCGTCATTAGAAACCTCTCATTTGTGTGCCCTCTGCTGCTCACAGCTTAGATGTTATTCCTAAAATATGAGGCCATGATATTCATGCCATGTTACACAATCTGTATCATTTCTTGGCTGAACCCAAAGCGTCTTTTTCAGGGTTACCCTCCTCACACTTTCAACCCTTTTACTCGAGTTTTGCCTCACATTTCACCCCCATTTAAAGAGAAAGAAATACAGTGGTCATATCCAAAATAAGAAAAAACCCTGAATAATGTTACAACCAAACCGGATGATATCAGAGCTCAATAACAACATTGGATACTGGAATGGTGGGGAATACCCATTTGAAAGGACTTCCTGCTTCCCTCAACCACAATTATGATATAATTGGGTGAGTATCAGTTGTGCTGCCACACCCCCTAAGTCAAATATCAGTAGCTAAAATAAGACTTTTGTATTAAGTCCACTTCAAAAGAGTGAAACAGAAATTATGGCAGAATGCAACAGAGGGAAACCTGGCAATACTCTTCAAGCTTTGACTCTAAAATGACAATTAATGTTTGTTTCCACTTGCACACTCTCGCATTTGAAATACATTGATGTCAGTGATTTATTGATGTGTCGTAGGTCCACATTTTGTTTTCTTCAAACACAATACTCACACAAAATTGAAAAGAAATTTAGCAGGTTCCAAAATAAATTAGATTCAAGGTTATTGAATGGTTTGTTCTGATTGGATTTATCACAACAGGGTTTTGCCATAACATAACTATACAATCGTTGCTGAGTGGTTTTCCCAATATGGTCCCCTTAAAATTGTTTTGGAATACCTGAGTTTAAATGATTCTTTGGTCCAGTGGCTGGGCATGCTGGATTTCTATGCTCAGATGCTTGGATGGGTTTTGTCACCTGCTAGTCACGGATATGAAGGAACCCCGATATCCAACAGGCCAAATCACAAAAGAAAACACAAAGTAGTGCCTGCTGCCGACATTTGGTCAACACTAAAAGCATTCGATCAAAAATATCCACAATGCGCTGTGTTGGTAGATTATTTCACCTACTGCAATATTTAACAGAGACCACAAATCTTTGGCATCGTTCAAGACATTTGTGTGGTCACGCTCGTCCACCCTTGTTTGTCCACTCCTGGACAGGGTATTTCTGTGTGTAGTGTTCAATAGATTTTTACAACAAAACCAGACTTTGGCGTAACAAATCAATGGTGTGATGCTGATTTCCATCTAGATGCCACCTCACTGAAATGGAGAATAAGTCCTGCTGTGAAATCTTTCATCGTCTATCCCATTTTCTAGCTTACTGTACATGCAACAGTTTTTTCTGACATAGTTACAGTAATTCTGGATGGTGGGCGTGACTATTTCCAAAATGCGTTTTGGAACAGATGCCTACACAGAGTAGGTACAACCATATCAGTGTCCCTGTGTTTGGTTTCCTCAACAATGTAATTATGATGTGAGCGTGAAAGAGTGATCCCCACTCAGCACTTGCCGCATCCCCTCTCATCCTGTTAGTAGGTCATGGCCTTGGCTGCACTAGCACAGTTCTTCTCTGAGCGTAAGTAGGTGGGTTCTAAAATTAGACATGGATGGTTGACTTTTAACACCTAACTAATGTCAGCCTGCGTTCCTGCTTGGATTTCAAATTAAGGAATGCTCAATTCCAAATAAGGCTTCATAGTAGATGGTGCAGCGACGTTGATGTGACTGGCCTGGTCACAAAGGACTGTGTTCTACTGTGGGTACTGTGTGTTTGAAACAAGAATTATTTTGGTTATTGATTCTGAAATGACTGTGATATATCATTTGGAATAAATGAGACTCTCCTGGTAAATCTCAAGCGTCTTACCAAGAGGTTTCCCTTTCCCCTGATAGGTTGTTGAGGAGACCCCATGTGCGGCGTTAGATGAGGTTCCGTCCAGGTGTGAGGAGACTCCCACAGAGGAGGAGGGGTCAGGGCTGCGAGTGACGCCCTGTGAGGGCCTCGGCTCCTCCCTCTCCAATCACCAAGACTGCACAGAGGAGCAGCACCTACACTTTCTGGTGAGTGAGTTCGGTCAATACACAAACGGACAACTGGGATAGCTGTGTATAACCTCTATGGGGTGTATCCCACCGCAGCCCAATTACAGCCGAGATAAGTTCCAACACAACCGACCAAGCGGGTTATATCACAGTGTATAACCCATGTACAAAACCCATGATATGCATTTTGTGTTTCAGTGTGTAATGCAACTTAAGCCTCACTCTAAAGATTATTCTCAATTTGAACAAATGATCATAGAAGAGTCGGCAGACAAATGCAGACAAAACCATTTCATGGAGGGAGTTGGTGGTGTAATAAATTCACTGCATTGTCAAGTGGAGGATAACAGCTGTTGCTTGTTGTCCTTAAAATAGAGGGTTAGTGGTCCAGAGGGTTACTAAATACCATTGGCATGGATTTGACATCCATCACTGTCAGACACTCCCTCCTGCTGATAACGTCACAATTGGCCCTGGTTCTGAGTTGGCAACCAATGTGGGCCACATAACACGGACTCTGGCGCTGTGGTGGAAATGTTGCATGTTCCCAGCTGAGCTGACACATTAATTTTATTAAAATCAACCTCATCCAGTCCACACCTCGCAGGTTGCCAGGATGGCCTAGTGGTCAGCTCTCTGGAAATGAGATTTTCCATGTGTTCAGCCCCTCCCCCCAAACACAAGCAACTGCCTTTAATCTTCAAAAACCTGGTCGCTAGGAAAAGCTGACTTATTGGCACTGGCATCGATAGGTTTTAAATCATTGTTCAAATTAATAAACAACTAAAGTAAGATGTAGAATATGAAGATATACTGTACACAATGTGTGAGAGGGTCGATTTTCATCAATAGGAAGTATGATCATAGCTCAAGGTCTGTAGTGTGCGTGAGGCATAACTAAAGGGTGGAAACCCCTCGTGTGATAGTTGTCATGAGGACGTGAGTTTGAAAATGTGCTACAGCCATGCTCATACTACATCTGTAGCACAAACCGCGCTGTGCTGTGTTACGTAATGCTGGTATCAGCTGGGATCATTTTCTCAGGCAGCATTTTCCCACTCTCTCTCTCTCTCTCTCCATATCAGTTGTCATTTCTGTGTACGATTCGGTGAGGGAAGGATGTATGAGATATTCATACAAGTTGAAACAACAACAAAGGGATAGATGCGGTATTATGCGTTTAACAACTGCACAAAGATGGGGTCAGAAATTCACATTTTCTCGTTCAGTGCGTTATTCTGTAGTTGCCAAGAAGTGCGGAGGCATCTCACTGCAACTGTCTGCAAACCTCTTGTCAGTGTTTAGAGCGCTGAAGGAGTCATATTTGTGATTTGCGATTTTCTTGAGGTCACAGACATGGTTTGCTCGTGTGCCATGGTTCCTGCCTCACTGCCGTTTTTGGCAATTCCGTGTGTGGCAAAGGATTAGATCAAGTCTTTAATCATGCTTGTAGTCTTAAGAATGACAATCCTTCCAACAAATGTTGACAAATCTTTGTTGAAATTTGAATAAATAATCATAACCTTCTTGCAGTCAGACAGCTGACATCTCCCTTGAGTTGCAGTAATTGCCTGCAGAACCCATAACCGATTTTTTTTCTGTGAATATTTGGTCAACCAAGGCATTCACATGAATTGCTCTAATTATTACTAATAGCTTGAAATGCGTTGTTTGAGAAATATCAATTTCAGTAAAACTTTGATGACAATTTTGTGCCGGTGCATGTTTGTGCCTCAGTCAGCAGCTGGTGGTCTGCAATTAGCTCCTCCGATCTGTGACTCTCCCCTGACACAGTCACAGCAGTAATACATGATTGTGGCCCCGTGGCCATGCTGAAATAAGCTGATTTCTTCTATGCTGGTCCTGCATGTAAGCTGCATTTAGAATAATTAAAGGTTGCTAAGCTTTGTAATACCTCATAGCTACTGTGCCAGAGGTCAATGTTGGAGACCCTAAGCCTGTATATTCTGCATCACAAATTATCAATATGAGTGTTTGTCTGAGAATATTTTTTCTTCACTTTGTACTTTATCCTCTTGCCTTAAGTGTTTGGTATTGTTTGTATTTGTTATCTGTAGCTCTCTGTTGTGATTTCTCTGTTCAGACCCATTTCAGCTGGTCAACCTTTCAGCCTCTACTGACATTAAATGTGTAACCTCACGTTCTCTTCTTCCTGTATGATCATTGTTTAGGAGAGCGAGCTGGGCAGAAAGAGGAAAGAATGTGAAAATCTCGAGCATGAAGTAAAGAAACGTCAGAAAAGATGTCTTGATTTGGTAAGAAACACTGTCTCCGCAACTGGTGCTCTGGCGCATGATAACCATCTCCTCCGCCTCATACAAGTGTTTTCTGGTGGTGGCACAACAGGAAAGTCAGCTTGAGGATGAGCGAGGCAAAAATGAGCGGCTAAAGGAGGAGGCCGAGCTCCTCAGGAGGAAGGTACACCTGCTCGACCAGGTCAGTGGGTCTCCGCTTAATGCTCAACCCTTTTTCAGTCGCAAAATTAACCACTGCTCACATTTATTTCAATATATTCTAGTTGCTTACTAAACTCATGATTTTATCAATTGCCATATATATGATGTATCATATAGGACTGTACAAAGTACCATATTATGCTCATATACGCTGTGGCACATTTTAGATGATATCTTAAGCTGTGGCACATGTGACCTGTATGTAGTCTCACTCAAATGGAATCTAAATCAGTGACATGTAGGCGTTATCACACAAGAACCAAAAGAAGAACTCTATTGTCTCCCCAGACTCGGGCTGAGAATGAAGAGCTGAGGGAAGATCTCTCTGAAGTGACCGCTCAACACAATTCCGTTCTCGAGGAGAACCAGAGACTCCGTGCCAAACTGGAGAACCTAGAGCAGGTCCTAAAGGTGCAGCCAGAGCAGCATATCAATGCTTCATATTTCAAATTAGGCCTTCAACATTTCAAGGAATGATGAGATGTGCGCGTCCAATCATGGCGTTATCTCTTTAAACAGCATATGCGAGAGGTCGCCGAGCGAAGGCAGCAGCTGGAATTGGAACATGAGCAGGCACTGGCTATCCTTACATTCAAACAGGATGAGATCAAACGATTACAGCGGGTAAGTGCCACAGGCTCCGCTTTCTACTAAAAACCCCTGAAGAAACATTGAGGAAATCTTAAGTAAGATATCATGTCTTCCGTCAGTGGATTTTCAATTTGGAATTTGATGAATAAAGTGTTTGGGGTGACATCCAACCAACATAAGCCTGAGCTATGTTTTGCTCAATTTGGAGGCGTTGAGTCTCTGTCCAGCAGGAGGCAATCTTTGGATACCAAACTTCATGCCGTGCTAGTGACACATTTCTAGCAGAGCTCAGTGTTGATTCTGTAGCATTTTCAGAACAACTAAACCACTAAATTATCTCTATAATCATCAGGCCCAGTTATTCGCCAAGAGGGAGCATGAAGGAGTGGTACAGATGCTGGAGGTTAGTTTGAAATACGGCTCTCTGACAGCAAAACACAAACACTAACGAAATGACATTCATACATTATGGAGACTTTTATTTTTGACCGTCAGAAAGCTAAAATGCTTATGTATTTGATACAACTTTCCCAAATCAATGCAGTGTTCACAGCAATCACACAGGAAAGTAAATGAAAGAAGAGTTCTTTCAAAAAACTTCATTTTGAAGTATCATTTTGACAAGTATTTTAGCATACTTATCAGCCACCAATGACTATTGAACAAATTCAAGTTTCCCTCAATACTAAAGGATACCTGTATTCTGTCCTCCATCATGACACTCAGAAATAATATGTAGGAAAGATATTCCCTCTTGCCACCAGAAACAGTATCTTTGTATGAGGTCTGTTTTTTTGTGAGGCTCTAATCACTTCACATAAACAGAGCCTTGCTGTATTTGTAACATTTATGGCCATTGGAATAGTTGTAGCAGATGGCTCCCTCGACGTCTGCACAGCTTATTAAGTTTATGTTTCCACTCATTGCGGGTGTGACAAACTCTGATTGTCCCCATGCCGTGATTTCATAATAGATTATCAGGGGCAACCATTAAAATCCTAATTGACTACTATTTCAACAACTTCATATTTTTGCAGTGCTCATGTGATTTCCCAGTGGTTTGTGCTGTTTGTTTTTAAGTGAAATTTGTATATTTTATTTTAGGATTTGACTCAGCTTGTGTTGCAGAGAGAGCTGGTAGAGTATAGTTGCCTCTGTTTGGAAAACAATGCATCCTCTCCTCTAACTACCTCTCTCGCCCTCCTCTTCGTCTATTAAAAAAAAAACTGGCCACATCACAGGAGAATGTCTCTGTCCCTCTTGACAGCCCCAAGCTTTTTGCTTTTTGTGTTCAGTTAGACTAACTCGCGTTCTGTGCTTGAATACCATCATTCAGAGGGCAGACGTGGGCCTTTGAGGGCCAAGAGACATTCTGGTGATCTTAGTTCCTTGCAGGTTATTCTTACCAATCTGAACTTGGACTGCTGTATTTCTACACTGTTAGTATGTTTTCTCCTCACGGACCTTTTGTCTACCAGCATGTATTTACTTGAGTGCACCCTTTCTGTCCTCTGTATTCTTTTTTTTGCTAACCAGAATACACTGGACTGCATGCAGGTACTGGCAACCCGTTAACCTGCTTGACTGCCCTTGATTCACAATGTTCCCTTCCAGTTCCCTTCCCTACCCTGTAGGTAGAATCAAAGCCGTTCAGTGTCCAATTCATAGGAACATCTGACTCAGGCCATTGTCCCCACTTGTCCAGTGTCATTTTCATTTGTGCTCTACAGCAGGTAATCCCGTAGTTGTACCCGTGTGTGTGTGTATGAATGTGTTTAACGGCTAGACAGGCGAGGTATTTCTTAATGTTGACAGAAGTATCAATGAACCAGGCCAGGGGTACCACTCACTGGATAAGAAAGTGGTGGTGGCATATTAATCAGTCCCAGTGGCTCTAAGCACCATGAGCGTGACGATAACATGTTGGTGCTCATTATTATTTCAGTTTTTTTTGCGTGTAGCTGTATAACATTTGCGTGCAGATGCGTGCACAGGGTAGGTGAGAGTGTGAACAGGAAACGGTGCTCCGACAGTTTCATGTCGCGGCTCTGTCAGATCAGCGTGCCAGGAAACTCCCACCACAACCAGAAGTGAAATCAGTCATATATAGAGACTCTGCAGGGCTGAAAGCAACCCTCTGTTCTCTCCACACTCACGCTTTTTGGTGTCGCAGCACTGTTTTACATACAGTAAATGCTCTGTTCAGTGGGCGGACAATATAGATTTTGAAAATTGGCTGTGGTTCACACGCTATTTTGCATCGTCCTACTTTTCCTATGTTTTGAAAGTAATTCCCTTCGTGAAGCCCTTGCCCACAGCTGTGTTACCCTGTCCCTTCCTCAGATTTGCTTTCCTTGTGTAACACGTATGGCAACTTGTTACTAATGTATGAGAATGATCATTTGCACCATTTCACCTTGAGTATACTGCAATTCAGGCAACGACATGTTTTCAAACCACACCTCCACACCATTGTTGGCTTCAACTCAGCAGATGTCAAAGTCAGCTTAGCTGCAAGAACCCAACTATCTGAATGAAAATCATTTTATGCAGGCTTGAGAGTAGAAACTTAATCACAGCCTGTGGCCTCAGGATGGATTTCATCATTGGACAAATATGCAGCATACCGTGATTACACAACACATCCTGTGGATCTATAGAATGGTGGAAACCTATTAATAGCCCTGAGAGTACACAGTAAAGTAAACATAATGTTGCCTCAAATTGCAGTAATAACATGGGTATTACATGCTTGCAGAATCTGACCGCACATTATCTCGTGTTTGCAGTCAAAGGTGCGAGAGCTGGAGGAGAAATGCCGCAGTCAGAGCGAACAGTTTGGCATGCTGTCCCAAGAACTGGAAAAGTTCCGGATGCAGGCCTCCAAGGGAGACCTGGCTGGTTCAACACTACTCAATAATCCGAGTATCTCTGCTCTGACCAATGGGGTGGGACTGACTTCTGACCAAGGTGAGCAACACCACCACAGACAAAAGACTTACTACCTGGAAAATATAGAATTCATGTCAATCATCGCAGCCCTCACATGAATTTCAATGAAACCTCATTAATGGATATTTAGACTGATCCCATTAAGGACCATTAATTCTCACACAACAAACTGATTTCAAATTTTGCTCATGTTTCTGGGTTTCTTATAGCAGAAGTGAGCAACAAGGAACTAGTTTGCTTTCTCACTGCTTCCCCACCACTCTGTTTTTACACACTGTCATTAATTACCACTTGAGCTCTGGTGCCTCTCTCCCCGAGTAATAAATGTTCACGTGCTGGTGAGAAGGTGGAGTGACACTCAGTCATGCTCAGAGCATGGAGGTCCTCTCAATAGTCTTTCTGTTTTATTTTTGATTTTCTGTTCAGGGCACAGTAAATTACTGTGAGCTTCCACAGTCACGCTATGGTTGTTGCGATTAGGTAAACAATCTCTATCCAGTGGAGCCAAAGATCTGATCTGTCATACTCAGAGTGGGAAGTGTGGGAAGTTTAGGTGTGGAGATGAGTGGTGCTCATTTGTGGACGTTGGAACTAGCTAAGCTCCTAAGCCTTCACCACTAGTGGTGTGACACGTTGCAATAAGGCAGCGACCTCTGACCTCAGACAGATGGAGACAGGATTTTCCTCCGCTGTTTAATCAGACAGGTTCAACCTTCAGCCTCCTGCATGTCAACCAATAATCTAACCCACCTCCGGAGAAGCGTTGTCTCCCATTAAAGTGATGGATCATTTGTAATCCTCTCTTCCTTTTTCTTCTCCGAGACGTGAATGCCGCACTGCGGATGGGGGGCTCCCCACAGCCAGGGCCCCTGCCCAGGGTGGAGCGCTCACCTGTCGCCAAGCATCGAGAGCTGCCCGCCATCAGCGTCAGCAAGTCAGTCTCCTCCTCCAGCAAGTCGGAGACAACGCACCTCACCCCCAAGTCTGACACGCACCTAAGTCCGCACAAGTCAAGCTCAACACACGAGGTAACATTGGTTACAGCAGCAGGGTTTCAACTAGGGATGTCCGATATTGGCTTTTTTGCCGATATCCGATATGCTGATACTGTCCAACTCTCAATTTACCGATACCGATAACAGCCGATACCGATATGTGCGCCGGTAAACGCTTCAGGAGCGCATAGGCACCATTTCAGTGTAAAGCAAGCATTATTGTGTTTTTATCGGTTTTTATTTTATCGGTTTTAAAGCAAAAAAATGTGATACCGATATTACATTATTATGCTGATATCGGGGCGATATTATCGGACATCTCTTACAAAAATGGCTGCTTTTGGATACCTTTTGCTAATTTTTGAATCAAAAAAGTTCAGATCACGAAAATGGGAAAGTGGCATGCAGCTCAGAACGAAATGAACATGTCATCAGAATTTGTGTCTAGTCAGGGTACTGAACTTTCATCTCATCGCCCCTTCCGGCGACAGCTCTGTAAAGCTCATATCTCGTGAGATAATCCACTCACTGCATTGCATTATGAAGGTCATAGTAGTTTTCATTGATTCTGTGATTATCCTTAAAAAGGCTTTTTCAAGGGAGTTAAAAATATGCAGCTTTCCCAGTTGGATTCTTTGAAACTACTGTAATTGGAAATAATATGTCACCATGTCTTGGAAACAACATAATTATGCAGTGTAAGGAAGTCACGAATGCAAGTCAGCTAAGAATTGTGGTGCGATTCATTATTTGTCATTGCTGTCCTCAGGTTGACACGGCTAGTGAAGTAGAGGAGCTTGATATTGATGCAGCCCCAGCACCTTTCACAACTTGTAGAGGAGCAGCCAAGCTCCAGGTCTTCATTGCACGATATAGGTGGGCATCAAACAAGGGCCTTGGTCAATGCGGTCAGCGTCAATTCATGACAGTGATGTGTGTAAAACTGCTTTTTCCAGCTATAACCCATATGATGGGCCCAACGACAACCCCGAGGTGGAGCTGCCTCTCACTGCGGGAGAGTACATTTATGTTTATGGTGACATGGATGATGATGGCTTTTTTGAAGGTAGGCTTAACATTCCAAATTCAGCATTAAGTTACAAACTATGTACATATGTGATAAATGGCTGCATCGCTGTGTTTTTTTTTTTTTAGGTGAATTGATGGATGGACGGAGAGGGCTGGTCCCCTCAAACTTTGTTGAGCGTGTGTCTGACGACGACATAATGAGCGCTCACCATCCAGAGCTTGGAGACGTTTCCCATAATTCCCTGCTAGATAGCATCCTGCACAGTGCCAGCCACCAGCCTCACCTCCACACAAACATCAGCACCTCAGAAAGGGCGGAGGACTCTGCGGCTTCTCGCCCTGCCTCAGCCCCCTCAGACTCACCGTCGGCCTTGGCTGTCCCAGCCCCCCTCACCAACGGCCTGGACTTGGATTTGGAGGAAGTGGGAGTGGACATGGTGCCTTACCCACGCAAGATATCCCTCATCAAGCAGCTAGCGAAGAGCGTCATCATCGGCTGGGACCCTCCCATGGTGCCGGCTGGGTGGGGAAACGTGTGGAGCTATAACGTGTATGTGGACCAGGAGCTGCGGCTCAACGTGCCCTTCGGCGCCCAGACTAAAGCGGTGCTGGAGCGCCTCGACATTAACCTCAAGACCTATCGTGTCTCAGTGCAAAGCCTCACAGAGAAAGGACTCTCAGACCAGCTGCGCTGCAGCATGCTGGTTGGACGGGATGTATCTGTGGCACCCACTCAGCTGCGTGTGGACAGAATCACTGCCACTTCTGCCAACCTGAGCTGGCTGCCCAGTAGCAGTAATTATGTGCACGTTGTGTCCTTGAATGAAGAGGAGTGTGAGCTGGTGAGGGCTGGCTGCTATTCACTGTGCCTCAATAACCTTTTGCCCAGCCTGCCGTACACGGTCAAAGTGGAATCGCGGCCACACCGCACACCATGGGAGTTACCCGTGGAACGAAGAGAACACAGAAGTGCTACCATCACCTTCACCACCTTGATTGCAGGTCAGGGGTTTGTGTTTTTTTTAGGTTACTGCCCATGGCAATACGGTACAATTGGGTTTTCGTTATTATTCTTTTTCTTGGGCTTTTTTGGTCTCCGTCCAATGGTTGAATGTTTGCCTACCGCTCTGCTCACACATGTTTCTCAGAGTCGTGCAACTCATGTGAAGCACTTTGATTCACAAGATCTGAATGCATCTTATTTCCCTGCACAAAATCGTTCTTAGGTCTGGTTTTAGTACACTCCCCAACAACATTGTGATCTGACTCGTTATTTCCACGTAGGTCCCCCCGATCCGCCTCTAGACGTACAGCTTGAACCTGGTCCCTTCCCTGGAATTGCCCTCATCAGCTGGCTGCCAGTAACGATAGATGCCGTTGGGACCTCCAACGGAGTTCGCGTGACTGGATACACGATACACGTTGATAAGAACAAGGCAAGAACTTTTTATTTCTCGTTCTCACACTTATTCAACAATTGCAATCACGTATAAAGGTTCATCTGTATGTGCAGAGGGAAAGTGTTCAACCCATCTCTGACCATCTCTATCCCAGGTGTTGGAGGTGTCGTCCCCTACAGCCGGCAGTGCTCTATTAGGACCATCTCAGATCCATTGTTTGCAGGGAGCTCAGGAGCTCACAGTTCGCACCATGTCTGCCCATGGAGAGTCCTGTGACTCCCTGCCAGTTGAAATACCCTCCAAACTGGTGGCAATCATGGCAAGTGCAGCTCCCACTGCTCCCGCTGCACCAGCTGCTCCCTACAACCCTGCAAGTCTCAGTAACTTGCCCTCATCCCAGTCCAACGAGGAATGTGCTGCCAAAGTTTCTATGCCGGCCCACAATTTGCCATCAAACCTTCATGCCTGCTCTCCCAAAGCTCTTTACGTAAATGAAATTCAGTCTGCGCCCTCATATGTGAATGCCTGGGCCAACCCCACAGCTGCTGTGGCCATGTCAGTGCATGAAGCAGCTGTGCCTGTCTCCCTCCTCTCCACTCCTGTGGTAAAAAATTACACTTCAAAGATTTCAATCCTCCTACTCGACATGGAATTTCCACAGCAGTTCATTGGTATGTTTCATGTCTTTAGGTTAAATTAACGTCACCCATCACATCAGCACCTCTTCAACCGCCTCCTCAAGTGGCATCACCAGCTCTCGCATCTCCGCCAGCACCACTGTTACCACCACCAACAGTGACGGAAGTGTCGGAACATTGTAGAGACACAGACAGCCCTGGAACCGTACGCCCCTTCCCATCCATCGCAGACTTCATCGATGACCCCAGTGCCACTCTGAGTACCCCTGAACCCACACGGACTACACCAGAAGCCCCAGTCACAGATCTCCTCAACCCTCAAGACACTCACCCACTCCGGCCTCCCAGCAGCTCTCCACTGGAGTCAGACGTAGAGGAGGAGAGGGAGACTACACGCCTAGTCTCCATTGACGAATTCTTGAGGCAAGATCAAGAACCAGCATACAATAGGAGACAGCAGGTCAGTCCTCACTCAAATACCTCCCTCACTGGTCCATTGGTCCATTGGTACCACCAACACCATCATAGCATGTTGGGGTTTTGTTTTGTTCTTGTCAGAATTCGTTGTCCCATCCAAACCTTAACACGTACAGTTTTGTTTTGGGGTTTTTTTGCAGTCAACTTCATTTCTTTGGTCTGCTTCTTTCAGGGTTTCGGGCTTAAAGAGTCTCCAACGGACTACCACGCAGACAACAGCCGCTCAGATCTTTCTGACATCTTGGAAGAGGAAGAGGAGGACCTGTTCTACGATCATGTTTCAGAATCACAGTCGCGGGGATACACAGTAGGACCAAACAGGGTAATGACTGCAGTGTGTAATACTTGGCTTGACATTTTCTCACATCTTTGGTGAATTTTCCTTTCTCTTAGTTATTATTGACACTTTCATCAGTTTATGTTTCATACCTAATCAAATATTCGGGTTTGTCCTTATTTGTCTGTTACCTTGACTGTTTTTTTCTTTCTCTTGTCTTTCCTCTATCTTTGGCTTTGATCGGGGTGTCCTCTGTGTTACAATTTTCATGGAAACATGTCATGATACCTGCCATCCCCATCAATCAATTGTTGCATGGCTGAACTTCTGGACCCGTGTAGTCTCGCAATTCAGACCCCGGAGACAGTGATGAAGATGTCCTTGAGCGGATTCTTAAGTTACCTCCTCAAGTTTACGACAACAAGCATCTGTTTAGCATCGCAGAGGTGACAGAGGAGGAGGACAGCAGTCTAGATGAGCCAGTGCTCCTCCGTGGTCAGACTCGGCCCAGACCCCGTCATCCTCTGTCTAGAGACGGTCACGTCAGAGACGCAGAGCCTCTGCAGGCCCCCCTGCAAAGTCAGCCTCATCACCCCAACATCAACCCCAACCCCAACCCCCACTCCTCCATCAATCCTCACCATCACCATGGTGTCAGAGATCCCAGAACCCTAATCAGAGAACCTCTAGCAAGGCACGAACCTTTGCCCAAGACCCAGCACAGAGTGCGCTACGCAGACACAGCGGACGCTATGGATTATTTTGAAGAGGACGACACCATGCAGGCACAATTCCACTGTCCTCCACAGCCAAGCCCCCAAAGCAGAGAGAGACCGCCGATCAGAGGGCTAGGGGACCGCCTTAGGAGGGAGGCCATGCTCAGGAGTCAGATGGCTGTTGCCTCAGCAGCCAGTCGTAGCCATGGCCCTTCCGCGCCAACGCCCTACCCAGTCGGTAAAGCGGCCCGCTCTGTCAGGCTACCACCGGGGCGCGAGATGGAGATCGATGTGGAATATGGCCCAGATGACAGTGAGGTGCCTGTGGAGGACAGCCCCGGAGAGGCAACGGTGAAGCAAATGAGATCTGAGTGGTGGGTCGAGGGAGCTCAAACAGACCATTGCAGACCCAAGAATCGCCGAGGGCCGAACATCACTGCAGGCCAGCCTCAATGGGTGTGTTGTCCCAAGCCCTAGAACTCCCCGTACCAACGCTGTGCGTTGTTTAGTGATGCTGTCCCTTCCTGGACTCACCCAGTCCCACACCTTAGTAGAGACGATCCCCAACTGTTCCATTGTGACCACTGCATTGGACAAAGGACCAGTGCACAAGCTGATGGAGTATTTCGGCCGTGTTTCATTTTCACAAACAGTATTCAGCAACAGGGGTGCCTGTTGAGTAGCTGAGATGTGGTTGCAATATTTCAACCATCTCCTCTCACACAGTAATTGGCACCGCCATTGTCAGTGTTTCAGCTGACCTTTGCTGAATTTGCACTCCTTATGTCCAACTGCACTTATTCCCTTTGCGTACAGTCATGCTCCAAATCCAATCCTCTGTCTTCATCAGTTGCTTCATCCTCGTCTGTGTCTTTTCCACTCAAGAAGAATTGTGGGCAAACAAGCATTCTTTTGTTCCCTCCCATTTCCACTGCACTGCACATTTTAACACGTTAACACAATAATTAGCAAAATGCCATGAAGCTTATGCAAAGTATGCTTCATGAGCAGGGATGTCCGATATTGGCTTTTTTGCTGATATCCGATATGCCGATATTGTCCAACTCTCAATTTACCGATACCTATACCAGCCGATACCGATATGTGCGCCGGTAAACGCTTCAGAGCGCATAGGCACTATTTTGGTGTAACACAAGCATTATTTTATTTTTATCGGTTTTTATTTTATTGGTTTTAAAGCCAAAAAATCCGATACCGATATTAAATTTTTATGCCAATATCGGGCCGATAATATCGGTGGGTCGATATTATTTGACATCTTTATTCACGAGCAGTTGCCCACTTTTCTTTTTTTCTCTTCCAAAACCTCAGTTTTTTCTGCTCTCAATGTAATGGATTACAAACCATCCTCTAACTGCCTCATCTCTGTATCACCATGTAAATCAGGGGGGTCAAGATACTGCACGTGGAGGCCAGGCAGAGCTGTCAGCTAATCCAGCATGCTCGCAGACCAGGCAACTCAAAGGTCAGAAGCCCTTTCCTCTTTTGCCTTCCTGTTTCCTCCCCTACTGGTTTCACACCCTCTGAGAGAGACTCGCTGGAAACGCGCAACGAGAAACAGTCGCACCTTAGCTGGTCTGCGTACCATCCCCCATGTACTTCTCCCCCTCCCCTCATGAACAGAGCGGCCGTCAGATTAGTGTGTTGTGCTGGGGGTGGGTGCGTCCGGCAGGCAGGCAGGCGTTGCTGTCATTGCATAGGAGAAGTGGCAGAGAGCTGCTAAGCTGCGAACCAGCTTAACCCAAAGTGGCTTGTCATGACATGAGGAAGTAACAGACGTGAAAATAGTACCTTCATTAGGCAGCCAGAGGCAGCACGGTCTGCTTTTAAACTCTCTCCTCCGTCGTTGTATTTGGTGACACACATCACCAGCTGCGGCCGTTAAACTTTCTCCTGGTGTGCGTGTTTCGCTAAACGCTTCGCTACACACATAAAAAACACAACATGTGCGTCGATAGAGGAACGCAGCGAGCGGAAGCTGTGTCCCATCTACTATGAAGTCAGTGAGGATGTGAAAGTGTGCAGCCGGTCTCAGTCTGGCTCTGACTTTTGCCACAGAAGGGCTGATGGGCCTTAATGAGATAGAGCACACATCTCCTCAGCGCAGCTTAACTCTCATCGCAGCCCTTCAACCGTGCCTCTTCTCATCAAACCGGCCAGCAGTGTCCCACCAATCCGTCCACGCAGGAGCATGTAGAATACAACAAAAATACTGTTGAGCCACGAAAGAGCCGAGTGCAGTGCTGCGTACCTGGTGACACTCCCCACATAAACATTAGAAAAAAAGTTTTAATTTCAGGAATGATGATTTGTCCCCTGTTCTTTTTCAGTGCCCTCTGGATTCTCCCATCCTCTGAATTCCTCTTTTGTCAGTTTTCCCCTCATGCTCGCTCACTGCAGTTGATGACCAGGGGCACATTTGCCAAGCTGCTCACAGAGCTTAGGATCAGTGGTTTAGCTTGGTGACCTCTTCTAAGGTCATGCTTGGGCCTGCTGTGCCTGTACGGGCAACTGACCAGTAGTTGAGTGTGAACCATCCCCAACTTCACCCTGCCATAGATCCAAGCAGTCATAGGTGTCCAGATGATTTAAACCTAGGGATGTCCGATATTGGCTTTTTTGCCGATATCCGATATGCCGATATTGTGTAACTCTCAATTTACCGATACCGATACCAGCCGATACCGATATGTGCGCCGGTAAACGCTTCAGGAGCGCATAGGCACTATTTCAGTGTAACGCAAGCATTATTGTATTTTTATCTGTTTTTATTTTAGCGGTTTTAAAGCAAAAAAATCTGAAAAACCGATATTACCTTTTTATGCTAATATCGGCCCGATATTAGCATAAAAGGTAATATCGGTATCGGATTTAAACCCAGAACAAAAAACTAAACCCAAGCTCGTATGTGTCTTCACAATGGTCTGTGAAGTTTGCGTCATAGCGTTGTGGCAGCTAATGGGCTGATTTTGTTCACGTTTGTGGTTCTCTTCGCTCGTTTCAGGCGCCACTGCGTCAACAAAGACGAAAGCCGAGAGCAGTGTACGCATCTTTGT
>OMPJ01045835.1:2156-24504 GCA_900312935.1 Carapus acus | reverse complement strand
TCAAAGAGGGCTGGGTGGGAGGGGGTGGCAGACTTTGGAAAAAAACACTGACTACGTCTACAGGTTCATTCAGCTATTTGAGAAGATTTCAAAATGAGGCCTATGGCGTCAGTTCTGCGCTGCACCAGTTCCATATGAATTATGTTGCAACTATTGTTAAGGCCCAGACCAAAAAAGAACATTTATGTCAAAATAGCACAGAAGGCCTTCATGGTGATTCCAGATTTTGGATCTGTCAATACAAATGGTAATTACACATTTTCAGATTGTTCTGTGCAAATTGAAAAGGGCGACAGCTGAGCTGCCAGTACAATTAGAGCTTCCTCTATCATTCCTAAAACAGACATGGAATTCAATAGAAAATGTTTTTGTTAAAGACAAGCTACCCATCAATCCCTTTCTGGATCTTTGAAACCAGTGGAAAACTCACAATTTAGAGATCTGTCAGATATGGACACATTCTTGTCTAAGTGTTCTTTTTCAGGGCTAGATTTCAATTTCCCGTGGCCCATATCTGATGCCTGAGCCAACACAAGAGATGAAATAACCCAGACATGCAGGACATAGATGTTACAAATATTTTTCAGTCGGGGTAATCTGCAATCAAGTGATGTTATAAGGCAGTGGAAGACTTGAGGGGAGGCAGCAATGCTAGCACCTGATTGGTGGAAAATAAGGCTGAAAGTGCAGCTCCGAGTGATTTTCACATGGTACACCAAAGCGACAAAACATATTTGACACATTTGGGCCAAGAAATTGGAATTCTGTTGTTTGTGCCTTGTAGCTTGAAAGCAGAAATAGTCATGTTTACACAAATACCAGCCATAGGAGTAACAATATTCGAGCATAACGACTGCACAAAACGTGACTTGATGCATATAAGTGCTCATCAACTTGCTTTGAATGGTTGACAGCACTGAGTGGTGACTGTATTATTGTCAGTAGGAACCTCGTGAGATGTGATTTATAAGATTAAGGAAATAATGTATAAGTCTTAAGAAGATGACAGATGAGACTGGTACTAAATAGAATTAGGTAAGATAAGATAAGACTTCATTATCCTGAAAGGAAACTGCAGCAACAGATTGCTCCAATTACAGTCACAGTAAAATGAAGATAAATGATTTGAAACTATGGCTCTCGAGAGAAAAGGGATACAAAAATAAATGTGAGAAAAAAATGTAGGGAATAACAGAACTATACATCTTTGAAGCAAACATAGGATGAGAGGAAATGCGCCATCTGCTCCCAAAGACGGGCATCGTGGTAGCGTCTGTTTCTCAGCCTCGGGGGGGCTACGTGAACCCTAATCATGCCATCGCGGCCCCACACCTTTCTGAAGCTGCCAGGGACCTTCCCCTGAACAGGCATGTACATCTTTTGGCATGTGTCACATATGTTCTTGCTCACTCGCTAATAAAGGGATGAGTCACCTAATCACATGATACTCTCTGTTGCTCGGCGCAACACCGCCTGCGTGTTTTTCCGGGACCGACTTGTGAAGTGTTTTTAGTCGTAATGAAGGGATTATGTGTGGCAAACTGATCACCACGTCCTCCTCTGCCGAGATTCAAATGCCAGTCGGGTGTTTGGATGCGCTATTTGCCATGTTCTTCCGACATAGAAGTAAGAATAAGAATATGAAATATAGAGCAAAGGAGCAGACTTGTGTTGACGTCCTCCTTTTCACTCAACGTCTCCCTGGGTGCCCTTTTCATTCAATGTCAGCTGTCGTCTTCATTAGAGCTCGCCCCAAATATTACGCAATCTGAACATTTGTGATATTTGCGCTCAATGAATAGCATTACAACATGCTTTCATACTTCCCCACCCCAACCCCCAGCTTTGCTTTATTATCTGCATTCAGTTCTCGGTGTAATTGCGCTTTATTTTTGTGCTAAGCAGGCAATTAGGTAGGAGGCGCAGTGGCAGGAGGTAGGTAGTGGATTTACTGTCAACAAAAACAATTATGGGAGATGTACAACATAAGTGATATTACAGCACAGGCTGTATTTTCTTTTGCTTTGCCAAAGAAGGGAACATCCTCCCCCACCACCTCACCATTTATGAATCTCCACACCGAAGTGAGCAGCTTGTGGGTGAACAAAAAGTAGCGAAGTCTATGACACATCGACTGTCTTGATGATTCCAAAACTGGATTTGTGGTCATGGAACCTCTTTGCTGACATCACAATCTGCGGTGGCGACTTTTCTACCACGTGGGCAGACGCTCTCATAGTGATGCAAACAGGCTTTGTGGGGAGCTTTTGGACTGGTTAAATTATGGCTGAGATCCAGTCGGAATTCCAGCCAGAACAGCTCCACAGACAGAGCGAGGGACTCTACCGAAGAGGCTTGATGTTCAGTTTTTCCTGTGATTAATAAGGAACAGAACATTTGGCGATAAGCATTTTGTGTCTACATTATTTTAAAAGCTGACAATTTGAGGGGGCAGATTTCTGACGCTGTCAATGTTTCACAGACCAGCTTGGGAACACCAGTTCACATGATGATAAGCAGAGTCTGAGTGTGTGCAGTGTGTGTGTGCATTCCTGTGAGGTGTTCCATGCTTAAACAAACACGCACTACACCAGTGTTTACCCTCCTACACCAATGTTTCAAATACTGCTGCATGCAAAAGAATCTACATCAGCCACACACAAGGCTTGTCCTAGATTCACATTATCTATGTAAACACAGAGAAGCTTTTGTGTTTGACTGAGAGAAACAGCTGAGGTGAGTTTCATCTCGCTGTGATTTCACAGGCACACAAAGTGATTTGATCTGCGAAACAACACGACGGAGGAAAACCGGGTACGCAGTGACGACAGGAGGTCGTCTTATTTAAGTAACACAAATAAAACACAAAGTGTTCCGGACATTTTAAGAGACTTTGGTCCACATAAAGTTATCTTGTGACTCACATTGCAAGTGGATCACTCTCCCAGCCTCATTCTCGTGTCATGGCTGCATTGCCTCGAAAGTGTGTGTAAATTAGCAATAGGTGTTTAAATGACTCTGATGTCATCATGTTCACTGCGTACAATTGTTATTTCAAATACTAAACTAGACAGGCAAAATGGAAAAAAAGAGGAGAGAGCACAGGAATAGACAGAAATAGAGACGAAAATAGAACTCCCTCTTTGGTAAATGCGTATTCAAGGAAGTTTGAGTAAATATTCTGCAGAGATGTTTTGTTCCTACTGTGATCATGATTCCCTATCACGATATACCAGGGGTCGGCAACCCGCGGCTCTGGAGCCACATGCCGCTCTTTAGCGCCGCCCTGGTGGCTCCCTGGAGCATTTTCAAAAATGTGTGACAATGGATAAAAATGGGAAAAATGTACTTTTTTGGTATTAATATGTTTTTTTTTTGGGAAGAAAATTGTGACAAAAAGATTCTTAAAGTTTTCCAATGTTGTATATATATAGAAATATTAAGGATAATTATTTGATTCATTAATAAGGTTTATGTAAGGCTTTTGAATTTTTTTGTGGCTCCAGACAGGTTTGTTTTTTTATTTGTTTGGTCCAATATGGCTCTTTCAACATTTTGGGTTGCCGACCCCTGCGATATACAATCTCGATTTGTTACCTCTGATGCGTCTTTCACATCGACCTCATCAGGGTGCAAACGCCACCGAGAAAAATAATGTATAGCATGAAAACAAACTTCAGTTTGTTGGGTGAAATCGTTTGACTGCTGACAAAAGCACAACTGTAAAACAATGTGCTAAGAATGTCTCAAAGACGCTGCTTTCCTGTCAAGGTTACGGCACCTCGCAGTAGGTGGGTTTTCCCTGCAGTTTACACAGAATTAACACACTGTGCGTCAGCAAATCCAAGGTCATTATGTTTTTTTTCCTTACAGTTTCAAGAAACCCAGTAGCTTTCACACGATTTGTTATGCCCCTTCCTCCCCCTTCAAAAAGACCTGTCAATCTCAAAGTATGTTCCAAATAAACCTGAGAAGACAAACACAGCCTCAAAATGATGAGCACAAGGTGCAAGACAAAGCCTGCGTGCGTGTTTGCGAGGGTGACGTAACAGCGTGTCTGCGCTCCCGTCTGAGCGTCCTCATTCTCAAACAGCTGTGGCACGATTTGCTACGACATAATAAGATCGAGGAGGTGGGAGTGAGGAAGAACAGGCGTAAGGTAGCAACACACCAAACCAGTCACTGAGGGAGCGAGAGAGAGCGAAAAAAAACTGGGGAAAAAAATATTACATCTCTCAGAGCTCTGAAAAGAGAGAGGCCTAGTAACACCAGTCGCAATATGAGCTGAGTGTTCAGTCACCAAAATGAGGCACCGACATGCATTTTACAACGCACTCCTTCTGCATTATTTCAGGTTGTGAGGATAAATAATTGAGTTTGCCACATAAGTGTCACATTTAGAGCGGAACAAATGAAGTACAGTACAGACTGTAACATTTACCAAACATTGCTGAATTGGTGTTTACACAAGGTCGGATCTTCTAAATTTAAAACCAACACGTGACCCAGCACTCTTGCTGTTGCAACGATTTACAACACAGTGATGTCAGCTCTGCCCGACTTAATACATTGCCCGCTATTATCGTGGGCATGGAGCGCAGTCTCTAAAGGGTCATTATCAAAGTCCTTAATAATAATGCCACAGCAGCTGTTTCGCATCATCACACACGGTCATTACGGGCATGGTACTGGAAAAATGACAGCTTAATGCGTCGCGGCAACTTATCATCCCAATTTGTGGACCATCGACTGGTAAGATGTTCATGTGCAAGGTGCGAAAAATTACAAGTCAATAAATAATGTGTTGACAGGGCCAATCAAGAATTGGAGCTGGAGCATTACAAATCGGCAGTGTTAACCATCAAATTGTCGAGTTGCAAGTATGAGATGGGGCACAAATACCAGTAATCGCATCCACGCAGGCATTGTATGTTGGTGTAGATTAGAAATGGACAGTTTTGCGATATCACAAAGTCCCTGAGTATCTTTGCTAAAGTAATCACACACAAACACTTGCAAGTTGGAATCCGTCTACGGTTTTTGGTAAAATTGGGTTCTTGTGTTAACTGATGCCAGCATCTGCCCTCCGCTCTGTCTCTGGTCTCTGTTAAACACATGCATCGGCGAAATTCGCAGTTAGAGGCTCCGGTGAAATGAGTGTGTTCAGTCTGTCGCAGCTGTGAGTCAGGCGGCCCTTGTTTCGAACAATCGCGGCCATTTTCTTTGCACGCTGCTCTCCCCGTTGTTGCGGCGCCATCGGAGTCTGGTGAGGCTTATTTGTAGGTCTGTGCTTTTTTGTAAGAGTGAGACTGGCTGCTTGTGAGTGTGTGTCTCCATTTACCCATAATTATGCAGCATGGATCTGCTCCAGTCTATGGGTTCGCCTCTTCAGATATCAAGCTGGTAACAATACGATTTTTTTTACAGCTGGCGCTGGTCCATATTAGATTTTATTCAGCCTAGTAAGATGGGAAAATGTATTGTACATGAAAAACTATGCAAATTGTGTGAATCAGTGCAAAGCCCTTATATATCAGATTTCATTTCTTCATGTGGCTGTGTACAACACAGTTCTAATGATGATAAGAGTTAGACACAGTCCAGATTAGTTTTATAGCAAACAAACACATTGGGCTGTGAATCATATTTGAAAAGATAGTTTGCAATGACTGAAGTCAGCCATGCTTTACCCTGTGAGGTGAGGGCTATGAAACGAGATCATGGGGACAAAACAAATCATTTGCTTCGAGTGCGATCCCCTGGAGAGGCATGATTAACGTGGCAAAAGCTGAGTAAATATAAATAAGTCGTACAACAATAACAGCCAAACAAAAGTGGGCTATCAGCGCACATCGCCTGGCTTTCATCTTATTTATACATGAAACTTCAATTATCTCGCCATTAAGGCAACAAATCAAAATAATCACCAACCTAATTACAATGACATCGGTATGAATTACTCTGTGTGGGGGGCGTAGATTCAACCATGCTAAGCAGATTTATCTCAGCTTGTCAATGTTAATAAATTGATATTTAGACAATGGCTAAATTCTGTTTGCTGAATTACAGTACACACAGTTAAGCTTTAATAAATGCTAGTGAAATCCTTGATAGTGCTGAGGTATTTCATCTAACTAACACTGATCATACCACTAGTCTCCACTTACCACTAATGATGACAGAAAACAGTCTTACATACACGTTACATACAGTAAATGAATATAAGTATAAATGCATCTGCCACTTCCTTAGTAAGTATTTTGGCAAATCTCTAATTTTATCTGTATTCTTATCTTAGTTCTGTCTTAGTTGTGTTTCTGTCCTGTCCTTTGAGCTGCTGGGGTATTACATTTCCAGGATCAATGGATCAATAAAGTACCTACAGTACCTCCCTACCTAATGAAGCCGGAGCCCATTATTTTCTCTACGCATTGGTGTTGAAAAACAGGAAAGATCTGTGCAGAAAACCGCAGATGCAACCGTCTCACGACACTCCTTCCCTGTATAAAAGCCTTTGGGAGGCACTCCGAACTGCTCGGCGATGGAGGTTTCCGTACATGTACAGTACACAGACAAAAGAATCTTGCAGACGTTTCAGCAGCCTTCATCTATTGTGTGGCGGAAAAAAATTACGTTCTGTGTTTCCAGTTCTGAGCCATAAAATGGAGACATTGGCATTTGCAAATTGCCACAGCCGGGGATCAATCACTCTGAATAATAAAGGCATGTAATTACATGCTGTAATTGCAATTTACAGCAGCGTTATTTTCCCTCTTTCGTCTCACTTATTCAAGACTAGCTGTAGAAGTGTTTGGCGTTTTTCAACATTATGTTGCTGGCGATAAAGAGGAACACTAATAGATCTAGCACAAGACACTTTCTGAGGTCAAGGCATTGGAAAACTTTGGCGAGAACCGCCCAGAAATGTTCCCTCCTTTGCCCAGCAGCTCTACCCTGAGGGGGGAGATTGTCTGTTATTCATGTTGGATTGTACTGTCACTGCCCTGATCTGACGGAGGTAACAAGTTTTTTATGAGAGTGAGGCTTGACAAACCTTCCTTTCCTTGAAAACAGACAAATTCCCATACGAAGGGCGCTGTTGCTCTGACAGATGATCGTTGCTCGACAATCAAAAGGGACCTTTGATTTCAAACTGTTGACAGACACATGATAGCCTCTGAAAGAAGAGGAACTGCAATGTGAGATGTTGAAAATGCATTTCTTTCCCTTGTGGAAGAAAAACAGCTAAAATGATTGACCATTGTGGGCATTTTTTAACAGAGGGGAACTCTCCGATAAGCCAAACCCTACGGCCGCGAACTCCTCCGATATGTTGCTTGTATAAAAATCCTTACTACTGAATCAGTCAATGAAATTGCCTGAAAAAAAACATGCAACAATGTTTTGCCATTGATTCAGTGACTACATGACAAAACAATGTGTTTAGGTAACCGCAACAACAGCAAAGACGCTCACCACTCATCAGTAGGTGATCAAAGACCATTTCAGGGCACTAATACATTATGTTGGTGATATGTGATTGCATATTTCTACCAGACAGTTATTAACCAACCTATCATTTCTTGACCAATTGTAGTAGCACCAGTTAGCTTCTGCATTCATGCAACAGGCTTTACACCAACAGAATACACACAAAGCAAATCCACATCGCAGATTAACTGATATTATGTAGTCATTACATTTTGAGACCAAGCTTGTCTACTGTGCATCTTTGTCCAAGCGCTTATTGACAACCAGTACATCCAAATTCATCTCAGGATCTGAACTAAATTTACCAGTCGGTTGTCTTATAAGGATAAGCCGAGAAACAGAGAGAAAATATCAATAAATGCCCTGTTATGTAACCACAGAGAAGGGGGGCGGGGGTTCCGTCACAGATCTCCCTCCAAATTGATCCATGAACCAAAAACCCTACGGTTCTGCTCCGTCTAATTGAAGACTGACACTTGCTTTTTTAAGGACATCCTGCTGAGTCACAGGTACACTGCAGTGAAGTGAGGGGGAGTGAGCAGTGACAGCAAGGCCACGCAGACAAAAAGCTCCCTGTACCGAAAGGTGAAACTGTCCTCAGTGCCTCGCTGGATCTTTCTTAACCCTCAACAAGGGAGTCCACGCGTCAACGGAGAGCTGCTGGAGTTCAATATATCTTAATCGAATGATGCATTCCGGGGCTTCTGTCGAGATTTTATCTAATAACAGCATGTTTTCACCCGTAAAATGTATTAAAGCGGACAACAAAAAAGAGGAAATGACACAATTACTATATATTTGGGATAGACAGGAAGCCTACAATGGGGCCACTGACAGGGCAACCAAAGCCTTTTTGATTAGAGCAAAATGTAACATTTTACCTTATGTCTGCATTTCAGGACAACACCATAGGCACCTAGGACGAAAAAACACATATTTAGCTGAATAGGGGAAAGTGTTTCTGCTGCAATGAAACGGCAAAATGTCGCATATAGTACGCTGATTATAGTGATCGTTTTTGTATGAAATACAATACAATTTTCCTCATTACAATAATTGCAATAATGATTCAGGCGAACAGGCTTGTTCAGTCTTGAAGACATCTCACCACTCGCTCAAAAAGCTCCTTCGGCTCTGAGTCATCCTCTGCCTGTTCCTCTCAGTGCCCCAATTATTTTCCATAATGCGATTTACACATGAAAACAAAATGGAATAAGATGGTCAGAGTGGATAGAGCCCTGCTGTCCTCTGACCAGGAATGATACAAAGGACGATAATTAGCATAATTAGCATATCAGGGGAGTTTTATGTCTGAATATGTTGATTTGCATTATGCAATTCTAATACGTGGAGTGAGATAACCATTATTCAAACCACTGTTTTTATAATGTTATGGTGCATGCTGAGTAAAGAGGCAAAACATCATCTTCACCCTGCTGAGATTTCATCAAAATCTATCAAAAAGGGTGGTTGTTTTGGTTTTTGCATCATGCCGGACAGATGAATATGACTGGGAACAAAAATCGCATTGTTGGTAGACATGGTAGGCAGCAACCATGCAGTCCTGTTTTGGGAAATGCGGGCACCTTTAAGTCAGGTGACTTAATTTTTGAGATGGGAATGAAAGAGGTCATGTGACTTGGTTGTTGCAGTGACACCTGAGAAGCGTGCAGAGTATTGTTAGTGATACAGAAAGCAACTTAACTTGGTGCCGGAACAACTTGACAATTAAAGGGTAAGCAAAGGAACCTTTAACTACCTCTGTGGCCATCCAAGGATCATTCATACTCCCATTCAGACTCATACTGTGTGCAATGTCCTCCACTTCATGCCATCTTTTGCTTGAAATCCTGACAAATTTTGACAAATTCAGACAATTTCTGTGCAAGGTTTTCCCATACATCTGACTGAATTAAGGAAAACTTCCCTCTCCATTAAAAGCACAGGTGGCTCGGGAAGTAGGACACGAAAAATGGCAAGCCGCAGTAGTTGTGATGTTATCGACCCTGGCAGTCACACACGTATCCCCTCAGGGATCAAGAGGAATTCTGAGCCTGAGCGGGCAAAAGAGGAAACGCTCAGCGCTCCTTCAGTCATCTTCTCCTCCTCAATGGCATCCTCGAATGTAACAATTCCTGCTGCCCTTGTTTGAGAGGGCCTTGGTAGGATTTGCTGCCACGGAGGGGAAAGAGTCACAGGAGGAGTTGGACCTCCTGCCAGGCACAATCCATCAAAACTTCAGACACCATTGGTCTCTACACTTACTAAATTCTGTTCACCACACAACACCAGATGGCCAAAGTCACCTTAACTCCTGTCCGTCCATTTTTTATACCTGCCTCATCTTCACAAGGTAACAGTTGGAGCCTATCCAAATACCCATTGAGCGAGAGACGGGGGTCACCCTGGACGGGCAGGGAGAACTAACACAAAGACAGTCTACTTCAAACTCACATTCACACTTACGGGCCATTGTTTTCGAAAGTGTTCTTAAGTCACCTATTCTTTTCAGATTCTTGAAGCGGGCGAGGTGCACAGGTAATCGTGGGGGTGACACTTTGGAGAAAACACATAACTCTGCAAATTTTTGCCCAAAAAAACACAACAAAGTCACAAATGAAAGACCCTGTGGACCTCTGAATTGTCCTTGTGTCTGAGCCAGTGACCACAGGTGAAACAATTAAAAAAACGGAGACAAAAACACGGTACCTACTAAACATGGTGATGTCTACGTTCTGGATTCAGTTCTAAAAGATCTAAAAGATTTTTAGGACTCTTGTGAGCATCACTACCCATGAGTATTGACGATTTTGCTCATATATATATAGAAGATGTCGTGCACAACGCCCTAAAAAAATTGGCTCTTTCCAAGTGACAAATGTTCTTGGCCAATTTCACTCATAAAATGGTGGCAATAAAATACATGTGTACTGTGCAGCCTATGGGTTGTAATCTGCACATTGCAATCAATGATTTTAGGAAAACTGACTGACCTAAGAGGAAAAGAATCTATATCTGAGCACCATGTGCAACTTTGCCACAGGCGTTCAGGACTAGGCCGAAAGTCTTTGACAACTTCACAGTGAAATGCTGCATCCAAGTTGATGACTTCCTTCCACGCTGAGTCATTGTTGGACAAACATTCGCCTTTGAAATTCTCCTAAAAGTTTCTCTGTGTTCCAGCAGAAACTGGGCGTAGGGGTGTAAAAAGTGGGGCAGTGGGTGGGCTCATGAGAAATTCTTGGCAGAGTTCAAATTGATGAATGACTTCTAACTTTTAAAACTGAGATATAAAGTCTTGTTGGCTTGATAGAAATAAAACACAACAATATGGATAAAAATAAGGATTTTTTTGCCTTGTACATTCCAAAATACTTGAGTTTGTGTGATTCTGAGTGAGTGAAGCAGCAAACTCACCTTCACCCACGATTCCAAGGACTTCAAATTTATTCATTACATCACCGATGTTGGGGATCTTCATGAAGTCAAAAGGAAAGTTACGTGAGGTCCTTGGATCTCATGGAGAGGAGGAGGCCTGGTTACACGTTGGCACAAGGTAGCCTGCTGTTGGCTCTGAGGGTGTGTACCCCAGCTGTGAGCCATAATACCAACCACATGCCCTCCTCAATGACTCACCCTCACCTGCACAAAAACACAGGAGAAATTCTGAGCATCTTACAAACCCATTGGTGAATGTCGAATCAGAGTTTAATCACTTTATTTGTCATTGTGTCAAGTCTTCTTCAAGAATCTCATGTTTAAAAGGTAATAGTCAAGATTGTTCTTGCTAGCCACACACACTGTCATACTTTTCTACAATGAATCTCAGACAACACTTACCGTAGTTTCTAGAGATGTCCGATAATATCGGCCCACCGATATCATCGGCCCGATATTAGCATGAAAATGTAATATCGGTATTGAATTTTTTTGGCTTTAAAACCGATAAAATAAAAAACGATAAAAATAGAATGATGCTTGCGTTACACTGAAATAGTGCCTATGCGCTCCTGAAGCGTTTACCGGCGCACATATCGGTATCGGTGATGATCGGTATCGGTAAATTGAGAGTTGGACAATATCGGCATAACGGATATCGGCAAAAAAGCCAATATCGGACATCCCTAGTCAAAACCTCAGTAAAATCGATACAGTTGTGTCTGTTGTTCTGCGTCTCACTAGATTTGTGCTAGGTACTTCCCTTTTTCGACATTTTTCATACAGCTAACATTCAATTCCAAAAATAATAGCCCAGATAGTCGTTTGCTTTTTGGTTAGCTAAAATGTGGGTGCTGATACTGTGCTTGACTATGCTTTAGTACTGGCTTGAAAGTTATGGGACCCAGTGCCACAAGTATTGGGTATTGCTGGGAGTATCTCTTAATATTTCTGACACATGTTTAAATCAGTGAGGATACAACAATTGGTAGCAGTGATTGGGCTATTTTGTTTACATACAGGTGCACTTACATTGTGTGTGAATTAGCTATCCTGGTCTCTGTGGAGCATGGTGCAAGACACCCCAACATAACCAAAGTTTTTGCCGCCGATCGCACACACAATCACTGTGAACATCTGAGATTCCTGTAATACACTTTTGCCATTTCATATTATTCCTGCGAGAAGCTCAAGGACTTATATTGCCCCCTCAGTCTCCCACTGCGTTGTGGGCACAGAAGAAGCTCATCATTATGCAAAACCCCAGCACCAAAATAAACTGGGTCCCTCAAGACACTAAACGTTACTGTGTGGTGTCCTACTACACTGTCTTCCACAGCCAAAGACACAAGGTGTGGACAAATCGACAGCGTGAGTGGTAAATTCCAGAAAGAGGACAGAAGACAACACACTGCAAACTCTTCCTTACATGCATTTAGAGATGTTTCTTTCGGTCTGTTCTAAAGGGGCTGTCTTCCTCTATTCGTTTACCTCTCTACAAGCAGTGGCATGCAGCCTATTGTTTCCAGAACAATCTTTGAAGTAGGACTAGTGCCACAGCCAAGCCTGAACCCAGAACGTTAAGATGATCAGGTATGCACTGGGCAAGGCAGTGGATCATATATTTTGTTTCATCAACAGAATGACTCATGCGTGGTAATGGACTGAGTCTGAGGAATTCTTAAGAGGCCGTTTGAATCACCCTGAGGATGGATACTGCATTATTTATAGCTGATCTACATACATTCAGAGAAAAAGTGCTCTGGCATTTTTACATATAGTCATTTTCACCGGTAAATACATGAAGAACTCCCAATCAGCGCATCCAGCAATTTTCTCATTTTTTTGGTTTGTATTCGTGGAAAACAAGGACATGATCATGTCGTCCTGTTGCTTCTTCACAAAATGTTCACACTTACACAATAACAAAAACAACTAGCTGAAAATGTCGCTTTTAATAGATATCAGCGTGTGCGCGCGCGCATTTGCTGCGTTCACGACACATTTTTGAACGCAGCCCAACAATAAAAACAATAAATCTAGCACATTGCAAACCTCGCATTTAACACATATTTTGACATTTTAACTGTGGTATTGCCAAGTTATCTCCGAACTACTGCCAACGACCCGATTCACATTCATAGAACAGGAATATTCTTAAAACAAACCTCAACCTTGGTCATGTAATAAGCTTGTATTTTTGCGTCATGGATTGTTTTTTTTCCTTGCATGAGGATAATGGTATAACAAAGTACTCACTCAGTCATTGTTGAGAGAAATAATCGGACCGGCCTGATAAATCCACCCACCAACGTAGATATTTTCATTGCAGCAGGCTGCCACAGTAACTGGATACTGTGGTTGACAAGCTCCAAGTGCATCACCAGGCAACAGCATTTGAGCGACAGGATATTGACCAATCAAATTTGAGTCTGGTATTGGTATTCACACGCCTTCTTTTCTTAACCAATCATATTGGAGCACAACAGCTACACAGGGAACAAATTGTAGTCAGAGGGTGTTGTGTGTGAGGTGGGGTATGATTGTTCTGATTTCTCAATTACATAATTCGCAAGATTACACCCCGCTTTCACTTTCAGTGCAAAAATTTGGTAGTATGAAACGGCGTGCTTTAACCACGATTTCAAGTAACGTGAGCTGGAGATACTTATTACTCCTTGTAAAGACACATCGATTGCGGTGCCAAATAATGGAATACAGCACTGAGTAGAGAAAACCTTGCATTTGCCAGCATGATGTGATTTATAGAGCGAAAAATTGGTCCAGTAAAACGAGCAGATTAATATTTATCATATTAAGCACTCTGCACACAGACGGCGGAGGGTCGGAACCATCTGTTGCTGGGAGAACTGACTTTGATTGATGCATTTCACTGTGTTTTAGCCATATGCAAGAGCAAATATCTCAAAGTATAAAACAGAAATGTCTGCAGCCCAGAGAACTGTAAAACACTATAATGACAGAAGGAATGGAAGTATTTATCCTGCTACATTACGCAATCTCAGGATTACTTGAGATTTCGTTCCATGAACTTCTTTGAAGACTTTGTGAATCATAATGCAAAGTGTCAATACTTAAAGGCAGTGTGAATGTTCGTCTCGAAAACATTAAATTTAGACAGAATACGACTCCCGTGTTCGGAGAGGACGTTTTTGATATGCCTCAACTTTTCTAAGTATTGGTGTGCTGCAGGGTGAAACGATGCCGCCACCCACAGGACGATTCACAAACTTGAACTTGACGTCTATTTTGATCTATTAAGTATGTGTTCGTATACCAAGGAGCAGAATGTTGATGCATGGTGAGATTCCGCAATTTGTTTGAAGCGATGCCCAGAGTAACATGCACGATCAACAGTTATTACTAATGGAAAGATGGGAGACAAGTATTGTATTTGGCAAGTATTAGATAGCATAATCCCTTAGGAAACACTTTGAAATATGAAATGTTTATTTTACCCTCCTCCTCGGAATGCAGATGTATTCACTGAAGACAATTCACAGATGTGCTACAGGTGTTAGAGGTGAGTGGTCTTTTGGTCTACTTTCACCCCGATAAATGATTGATAGATAGATGGAGGGATGGATGGATGGAAGGATGGAAGGATGAATAGCAGACGGGGAGACGGTTTGAAACACAATTCAGTGACTCCATCATATTGTATGTTGATCAATCTGGAATGCCGAGTATTCTCAATGTGCTGCAGTCACCCAGCAGATTTATTCCTGTGTCTAACAAAGGCTACGTTGACAATATACATATTGTTGACATGTATTCAGCATGTTGAATTCGATGGATTCTTTTGACTTATTACTTCATTCACAATTTATGTCCGTGTTGTGGCTGAAATGACATGTGGTGAAATGAGACACTGGATTTCCTCTCTTTTCAACAATAATTCTTGGTATATGAGGCATACAATGGTGATCTGTTTTGATGGAGTAAAGATCGGATACTTATTCATTTATTAAGCCTTTGTCAGTTGATCATTTTCATGTTTGTCCTATGATCCTCCTATGCACAGCAGTCACAGAAATTGGAGGGGCAAGACAATTGTAATGTTCACAGTTGAATAGGTTTAGTTTCACAGAAGGATTCCAGAGCATTGTCAATATCTCGGTAACAACACTAAAATCAATAATATCCTTGATCTTTATGTATATCCATCATGCACCATCATTCCACCTGAAACATTGTCCTCAAACGGTGGAGATCAAATCTTGTTATTGTTGTTGTTATTTTTTGAAAATATGTTTTTACTACAATTGAAAATACAAGTCCAAATTGGACAATTGCTTTCTGTGTTGTGTGTTGTGTTCCGTTTGTAGCTCTTAACATTAGGATGCTTGAAACGCATGTTGTGTACTGCCAGCTGTGTACTAATTGATTGTCTGCACCACCATTTGTATCATCTGTAGCAACAATGGAGCAAGACATTAATGTGTGTGTGTCCCATTAATGTTTGTATGATTTGCAAGCTTCTAAGTAACACAATTTATATTTACAAAAAACATTGTCAAGGGGATCTAGGGGTGGCATGCCAGGTCAGGGGCTGCCAAGTCAGTTGCATGACAACAAAAGCAGATGAGAGGTATAAATTAAACATGGAATATCCTTATTGATATTTACACCGTTGGGCCTGGCTCAAGTTGTCTGCAATTCAAATGAAAACCAAGTCTGCATCAGGCCAAACAAATATCCAGAGGCTTGACTGAGCCAACCAGATGGTGAAGACAGGGACAAATGCAGCAGTGGCCTCAGCCTCTGTTAACTGATAACTAAGAAACTATTTTCATTCAAAGGTAACCCTATTGTATGAGAGGGACAAATGCTTTCCACCCCCACAAAAGACGTATTATGCAGCGCCATGTGTTGACACGACTGAGTTGGAAACAAACAATGTAGGATTTATCAACACACCGAGCAATGCATTGTTTTTTTGTGCTTCAGTTAATATGGTCCAAATTTTGAACACGTGGCAGAGTCACAGGTATATAAGGAGCTATGACCTGCTGGATAGGAGAAAATGTTGTATTATCACAGAGGACAACTCGGATTTTTTTTTCTTAAAAAGCATTTTTTCTTAAAAAGAAAAAGGCAAATTGAGAGAGGACTTAGTCAAAACATATACAAAACACATCTATCTGTTCAGAGATAAAACTGAGTGTGACTCAACATAAATTGCGATTGTCCTTCGGTCACACCTATTATGGGGAATTTATAATTTACTGCTTCGGGGGCTTGGTGGAATTTCCGCATGTGTCGAGCCCTGCAGGAATGACATGATAACAGGGTTCATGATCTCACGACTACTTTTAGAATACAATTTAGAGGGCGAACAGAAAGTTCAAAAATATAATGCGTAGCGACACGGAGAAAATCCCCCGGTGGGTTTGGATCTGATATATATACAGTAGCCTATATCTTTGTGATTATTCCTTTGGTACAACGCCAAGAACCCCTGGGTGTCTGTATGCAGAGGTACGTATTGCATTTTTCGAAATTGAAACTCAACCGTCAATAACTTAAGCGTGTTTCCAATAATCATCACATAGGACTTGATCTAGTTTTGTCCTCAAGTGGCAACATTGGGGAAACACGTCATCGTGGAAAACCCACTCTGGTTTCACACAGATGTTGCTAAAATTCTTTTTGGGGGGGTCCTTATTTCCTTCAACCCTGTGAAACACAACGTTGAAGTCCAAAGTTGCGTTAATATCACTGGATGGTGTATGTGTTTCGTTACAATTGCAAGAACTGTTCATCCAGTTGTTTCGCTCTGTTAATTTCCAGTAATTATAATGACTGCTAGAGGGGAGACGGGATGACTACGTGAACGCGAAAGAGAAAGAAGACCAGTGACTCAGTTGACCTTTTGTAGTCCAAAAGACGAACCGAGTCATCTAGAAGCTGATTGGTTATTCACGAGTAAACTTGTTTGTGATTGGTTGTAATAGAATAGAACGATGTTTTTATTAGCTTGCCGAACAACGCAGCGAGACTGTATGGACCACCATTCTATACTATCTTTGGCTTATATTACATGCGTGTAGGCATAGACTACATTCGCGAAAAATGGCAGCTGACGAATAGAGAAAAGTGTGTGGATCCTCGCTCGATTAATCCCGAAAAAAGGGCGTCACTTGTAAGTTTGTTTTTTAAACTGATTAATTTCGGTTTGGTTACCGTGTTCGCCGAAGCTATGCGACTCGGGTTCAACTGGTCACGCTGATATTGAGTTAAGTGCTTTCACTGGGTTAACGCTAAAACGTTAGCCTGCCTAGTTATTAGCCAGCAGCGGGAGCTAGCAAATCAAGCAATCCCAGTTGTCAACACTGGGATCGGACTATTACCTGGAACGATGTAACGTTAAAATTTTGCACGCCAGGAATGGCGCCTTAAAGCTAGACGGAGGTGATTAAAGTATCCACAATTGCTACAGACGAGTCGAAAGTAAATCTCACCGAGGTTGATGTTTTATGAGCTAAATTAACATCTAAGGGCTGATGTGAGTTTTAATAGATAGGGATAGGAGTTTGTGCGTAAACATTGGAAAGTGTGCTGTTTTTCCATACAATGTAATAGATTTGTAAGTCATGAATTAATGCTAATAACTATCGCCTGGACATTCTCCTGAGGTGGCCATTGAACTAAAACTACCAATGTTATCAGCAAGTTTACTGTACATGAAGACTGGGCATGCTGTCGTGTTTTCTTGCGATTACATTAGACACACGCATGATCGTGTTGTGTATGTACTTTACAACTCGATAATTCCATACAGCTACCGCCTGACAAACAAACTATCATCTCTAATATCAATGGACGGGATCCTTTCCCATTTTAAGCCACTAAATAGTAATTATTGAATGTCCCAGTACATTCCTCCGGCCTAGATAGAAACCTACCATGTTTCCCCAGGCTCTCTACGAGTGTCCTTTGGTGAACACAAACAGCCTTGATATAGTCACACACGCACACATATACATGTATATATATGTATGTCCGTGTGTGCGTGTAAATATGTATTTGTGCGTGTGTGTGTGTTTATACATACATACATACATACATACATACATACATACATACATACATACATACATACATACGGACATTCGGACATATGTACATATTCATATGTACATGTACCGTTACACACACACGCACCCGTATACTTTTCTCAGTTGTAATTTGTGCCCAGCAGTGTTTTTAAATTGTTTACAGTGGTACTTCTTAAACTGTGTAAAGATCAGCTGAGCTGTGAATTTCCATCCGCAAGACCTCATTGCAGTAGTACTTCGCAAATTTTTTAATAGCCAAAGATTTGAAGCTAGTTGTTTTATTTAAAATCCTTCATATTGAGGCATTGTTATTGTTGTCTGGATAAACTGTAAACTATAGAAGAAACAACATGTAAAATTTCTGCCATAATTGGTGCTACATGTGTCCCAAGCAGCTGTCCACACACACACTGTGAGGCTCTGCAGTTTTTTTTTTTTTTTACTTTTACCTGTTTTTGACAGAATCCCACCTTTTATTGAATGGCTGACAGTGAATTTGTATATTTTCACTGTATGCAATTTTATATCCATATATACTGTATATATTCCATATACTGTATGTGTTGCCACCATCGCTTAGTGTTTGCTAATGGGGGAAATGTGTTGGGTCTGTAACTTTATCTTTGAAAGCGCCTCGAGATAAGTTCTGTTATGATTTGGAGCTATTCAAATAAAATTGAATTGAATATATGGTTTATATGTTCTACAGCTACATATATAGAAGGAATTAAGTTTGAATGGTAAGACATTGAACCTCTGTAAGTAAGTAGTAAGTAAGTAAGTAAGTAAGTAAGTAAGTAAGTGTTTCCTTATGATGAAGCGCTGACAATTTTTTAGAAATCTGGTTCCTTGTATCATTTCAAAATTTGTACTACAGGAAACACACATCTAATTCTCTCCCTGCCCAATACAAAGTGACCTTTTTTCTAGACCAGGTGTGTAGGCAGATACTTTTCCGTGTCACGTGGAGATAACAATACATTGCTCAAGTAGAGTGACTAATGAAAGAGAAAGCTCATAGCATTTTTCAGTCCTATTATTAAAGGTGTGATGCTCAAGTGCTCCTGCCTTGGCTATCTTTCCCTGTAAAAAAAAAAACAAAAACATCTCAAAGTCTGAGGTTTGCATGAAAGACTGAATTGCAGTATCCAGTTACTTTTTGAAATGATGTTTGCTTCATGTTACCTTTGTTCCCCCTTTTAACATTTTTTTCAGGAATAACTAAGCAGAACAGTGCGCCGACACTGTGCACTTTTGTTGTCATCTTGTAATAACACAGTCCGTCTGTCACCATGGGAAAGACCCCGCTAAGAGGCAAGTGGACCTCACCTCGACAAAGAAAGTGTCGCACACAACCTGGCAATTTGTTCACAGAATGACAAAATATGCAGAAATGAATCAAAAATGTTCACCAGTGCTTGACACCACCATTACACCACCATTACATTATTATGTGTCAGTGAAGTTCAGTATTTTACGAAACTATTGGCTTTATTATTTTTAGGCCACTGACAGACTTTTAAACTTCGAGTTAAACATACACAAGACTTGATGTGGTGTCTCATTCAATTTTGGTTTATGTGAGTTTTTACAAAATTTCAATTTTCTAGATCAGAAAGATGGCAAAAAGGACAAACCCACTGGTGCAGCCCCTGCAGCAACGAAAGGTAATCTTCCTCTCATTTATCTCCTTTTCAAGTGTAAGTCTTCATTTTCTTACAAGCTGCTGATTTTAGGAAGTGAGAAGTATTCTTGAATTGGCGATCAAATTGATTGTAGAGTTTTAACAATGCTGTTGCAAAGACTTTCACACTATTTAAGAACGTAGACTAACTGCCTCAATTCAATTCAAAAGATTATTTCTGTTTCCACTCTAAGGTAAATACAATAATAAAATCACTGGTTGTTTTTAGAAGGTATGTCAATTGTCAAAACATAACCTTGTCCTGAAATTCCCTCCAGATGCTTTTAGCTGGGAAGAATATCTCAAAGAAACATCATCTTTGCCTGCTCCACCCAGCTGTTTTCGTCAGGTATGGAAAGTTTTTGTCGATGTGGTTGGGCTGTGTGCGAGTTCTGGGACAAATTTGTATATTTTACTTTTCAGGTGTGTGTCAAACAAATGCGTGACTTTGCCGCTCGGTTGTTTTTGTTCCTTTTTCTATAAATAGGTCTTATGTTTTCAATCAGATTAGACTGATCGAATGGATTCATTTTTTCTCCACTGTTTAACTGGCCTTTTGTTACAATACGCATTTGTGCACACACACACACACACACATGCACGATCACCACAGAAAATGTTTCAGGACAATTACAAAGCTTATTTTGTATTCTATCATACCATGGTAGCATATCTAAATGGAATGATTAGCAAAATCATTTGTCAGTAATATAAAGAAAAAATAAATAGGAAGGAAAAACAACGGGAAAAAAAATTGGGAGACTGAACCAATGTGAAGTTTATTGTTGGATTAATCATACCCTGCTGGCATATATAATAACTTAATTAGAAACCAAACTATTTGTGCATCATTTCAAGATTCTTTTGCTAAGAAATTTGCACAAATCCACTAACACAAATACTGCAATACATAAGTAAAGGAAAAATGCAGAGATCACAAGTTAAAGAGCACAAGAGTGTGCTGCTTGCGTGCAATTTCATAATGCTTTGGGGTCAGGCAGCATCCCAAGCATCCCGATGTGATTTTCCTACTTTCTTGTGCCAAATGTGTAATCCATTAGCCAAATTAATGTTGCCATTTGATTGTTATTCCTACTGCTAACTCGGCTCAAAGCGTTTATCACAGCAATTGCCATTATCCCCCCACATGTCTGCAGGCTCGAGTCCCGCCGTCCAACGACTTCAAGGTAGGAATGAAGCTGGAGGCCCACGACCCGCGCAACTCCACCTCGGTCTGCATCGCCACAGTCATGGGCCTGACGGGGGTGCGGCTGCGCCTCCGTCTCGACGGGAGCGACAACAGCAATGATTTCTGGAGGCTGGTGGACTCCTCAGACATTCAACCAATTGGCACCTGCGAGAAGAACGGAGACATGCTGCAGCCACCACTCGGTAGGATTGATGGAGGGTAGTCGGGGGCTCGAGTGTCTGTGTCCATTGCGGTTATATTATTGTGTTTTGCTGTGGTGTGGAAATATGATAAGTGCTACACATGCAATGAAAAAATTTTCCTTATTTTAACCACCCTTTACATCTATAAACAATTTTGCTGTTTGGAGGTGCTTACAAAATCACCTAACTTAGCTCCAATATCTATGCTTAATACCAATACCCACACCAGGGGTCGGCAACCCGCATGCGGCTCTTTAGCGCCGCCCTAGTGGCTCCCTGGAGCATTTTCAAAAATGTGTGACAATGGATAAAAATGGGAAAAACTGAATTTTTACGTTTTGATATGTTTTTTATGGGAGGAAAAATGTGACACAAAGATTCTCAACGTTTTCCAATGCTGTAAAAATATTACAAATACAATAATACAATACAATACAATAAATGTTTAATTCATTAATATGGCTTATATAAGGCTTTTAAATTTTTTTGTGGCTCCAGACAGGTTTGTTTTTTAGTTTTTTGGTCCAATATGGCTCTTTCAACATTTTGGGTTGCCGACCCCTGACCTACACCTACACTACCGTATCCAATACATTAGGCCTGAAATCCTAATATGGTTTGAAACGTCGGTGGAATGTCACTCATTTTTGACTGCAGTGAAAACAGACTAAATGTTAGGACAGGTTGGCTGATTTGTGACCAACACAACAGAGTGAAACTGCTGCCCATTTATTTTGCAGGATTTCGGATGAATGCGTCTTCGTGGCCCATGTTCCTCCTGAGAACCTTAAACGGAGCTGAGATGGCTCCAGCAGCAGCCTTCAAAAAAGTACGACTTGTATGACAGGAGTTTGGTGGAGCGCCTGTGTACACGCGCTAATAAAATGCCGCCTTCTTTCAGGAACCTCCCAGGCCCTCTCAAAACGGCTTTAAACCTGGCATGAAGCTGGAGGCCGTGGACAAGAAGAACCCGTACCTCATCTGCCCTGCCACCATAGGAGAAGTAAAGGGCGACGAGGTGTTTGTGATGTTTGACGGCTGGCGAGGCGCCTTCGACTACTGGTGCAAGTACGACTCGCGCGACATCTTCCCGGTGGGCTGGTGTGCCCTGACCAAGCACAGTCTACAGCCGCCAGGCAACAGTGGTGAGTGTCTGCCACTAGGTGGCAGCAAATTTATGCTTCTGTGGGCTCGTCTGCTGTAAGGTTCCAGTTAGAGGCCACAGACACTAATCAGTGTCTCCCTCCAGCCAACATTGCAC